>ML788931.1:431445-451032 GCA_009831015.1 Picea engelmannii | reverse complement strand
CTACTCCCATTTGACTTCATAATCCTCCCTCCTTTAATTGTTAAGAATTTCAAATATGTACAACCTATTAGGACAAAACATGCTTATAGGGATTCATGTGCATGCACAATATCTTGATTACAGTGGTTGTTCTTATTTATTTCAACCCGAGGTGTATGGAATTGGTTGTTGTTGCCAATGGAATCTTAGAAAAGGATATTTTATGTATACTTGTGGATGCCCCTACTTAATAATATACTTGGGATTAATAAACATACAATATGAAATTTACTGTGTCATGCCCATCTTATATTTGAAGCTCAAGTTTGGTATTTACACTTAATTCCCTTGTGCAAGTTGGAAACTGGTTTAGATGGTGGACAAAATTAGTTGCATAGGCACACCTATTTTTTGCAAGTTCCATACAATAAGAAAAAAATAGTCCCAATCTAATAAACAAAGAATTGGGCATCAAAAATTGTTTTCAAGAATAACAGATACCAAATCCTATAAGCCAAGGTGCATATTAGCATTAGGTGTATTAATTATAGTGAACAAACTCAAAATAATTCATTTATTAGCTAACATGGAAACTATTAGTGGGTGGATCCTAAAGGAAAGGATGTCTTTTGATTCCACTTTTTATTTCCAAAAAAGTGTCATATACATGCTTTCTTCAATAGTGCAGATTATAACATTAAAAATATCCCAACGATTCATGAACCACCATCACAAATATCAAATGATTGTACTTGTACATAAAAATATAATATAATCATTATCTAATATGCATGTTATCCATTGAGTAGCCTAAATATGCCCCATTATAAAAAAATATATAGGCCACAAATTGAAGATCATAAAAATGTCTTACCATGGTTGCATGGATGCCAAAAAGGGCACTATCATTCTACAATTTGCTAAAAGCACAAAATGATTACACTTATCAGTATAAATTCAAAACCCAAAGTTATATTATTTCGTTACAACAAAATTTGAAACTACAATTCCCAAACAATACATTCAAAAATGGATATTCACTACACTACTAGTAAAAGCAACAGAGGCTTTCAAAGGAAGGAACTTAAAAATATAGTTAGTTAAAGAAGAGAAAAAAAGAATGGACTAAAATAGTCAAACACCTCATATTTCTCTACGAAGTAGATAGGATCCAATTATTATTGGAACAATGTAACTTGAGTACCATTATGTTAGGATATTTAGACAGTTAGGAGTTAGATAAGTTCAACTTTAGGTAAAGGTGTGTTTCTTTAGTATGCATTTGTAGTTTTGTAATCTGACGGTCACGGTATGTTCTATGTCAGACAGTTGGCTTAGGTTGATGGAAAATTGGTATGGATTGTTGGTTTTCATTGATGTATACCATTGGAGAGTGATATTTTAGATTGATCTCAACCCTTAGTGATTGATGTCAACCCTTGGAGAAAGTATGGTAGTGAATTATAGTAGCACAAAGGTTTGGGTAATGGACCCAAGGTTGTTTCATGTATAATGGTATGAGTTTTAATATATTTGAAGGTAAGACTATTCTAGATAGATAGTACATGTCATTCCATTTCTGGTGGTATGTGGAATGTCACATAAATCCTCATGGTTAGAGAGTTATGGCCATGTGAAGTTGGAGAACCCAGGTTTGGTTAATGGACCCAAGTTTGTTTGATGGATAATGGTATGAGTTTTGATATATTTGCAGGTAATACTATTCTATATGGATAGTAAATTTCATGCCATTTCCATTGGTATGTATAACTTCACATAACTCCTCACGGTTAGAGAGTTATGGCCATGTGAAGTTGGAGAACCCTCATGAGTCATCAGAAGCCCCAAAAGGTCAAAGTAGTCAAAGTGGTTTAAGAGAATTTTAGAAGGTAAATAATAAATTGAAGTGATGAGTGTACTATAATTCAAAGTGAATACAAAATAAATTATTTAAATAATAAATTTAGTGGATAAATTACTAAGTTGACAAGTGGTTAGAAGTGGGTTAACATGGTTAAAAGGTAACCCCTTGAGGAAGCTACATGAAAGTATAAATAAGAGGAAAGACTCTCTCATTTAATATCACACTTGAGAATATTGAATATCTACAGGTGACCGAGGTAACCAAAGGATATCTAAGCCAAATTTCAAAGAGAAGGTGAAGTAAAGAAGGCCGAAATTCAAGGGAGGATAAATTCTTTTGATGATGCTTTCTAAGGTATGTTATTACAGGTCATCTCACCATTTTCGCAATAAATTTTTTTCTAGAAAGATTCAGACTGTGAAATTGATATTCCATTGAGAAAACATATCCAAGTAGTTGTGGTACAAATTTCAGCTTGTGTATCGTTCTATTTTTGGAGTTACACTCTGTGGAAAATAGGGTTTGTGGCTAGTCCTGAAACTAGTCTAAAATGGGTGTTTCAGGTACAAACGTCATAACTTATTAATAATAGATCCAAATTAAGTAAGACCAAATGTGTTGGTTATAGGAAATTCTTTGGTATTCTTTGTAAAATTTTCAGATTCATACAACAAATATTCCATGTGGGGCACGCTCTACAAGTTCACTCTCTAGAATAAGCCAGAATTCAACAAGGTATGATTTTTTTTTCTATAACTCCTTTTTTGAGAGGTTCCAAGTAGTGACACCTGGAGGAATTGCATAAAACACACTGAAAAACATTGTGTATTATTTTAAGATCTTTATTCATTATAGTTACATAGTTATGATTATTTCAATTTAGGGTTTTTGACTAATCCAAAACTAGTCATGTGAGACTAAAGAAAAGTTTGATGAAAATGATAGTCTCTTGTTGTTGAAGTTAAGGACGGTTTGTAGGTATGTGATCATATACACTAGGCCTATTACAGAGTTACAAATCATATTTGGATGATGAAATTGATTAGGGCTTTTGGTTGAGGTACAAGTCGGGTACATGGTTGAGACAAATAGTTGATGAGTTGGAACATATATGAGGTGTATAGTTGATGATGTTGGTACATCTTGATGAGTCATAGTTGATGAGTAGTTGATACATGATTGGTAAATACTTCGTACATGGTTGGAGGCACTTGTTAGTATTATTGTTGACACATGGTTTGTGGATGATGTAGCATACTTGTATTGGTATATTATTAGAAGCACATATTGATCTTGTTGATGATTATGAGTTGTTGTGTTATGATTGGTTGATGCACATATTTGAGAGTTGTCTTGGTGATTAATCTTGGTGAGTAGATATGTTTTGGCTGATAAGATCGATGAGACAAATTGTTGTGATAGGTTGTTTGGACAGGTTTTTGTGACATGTTATTTGTACAGGTTTGGTGCATGGTTGATGCACTTGTTCATGGTACAAGTTGAGGTACAAGTTAGTGTATGGTTGATGCACTTGTTTATGGTACAGGTTGATTACAGGTTTTTTGGTACAGGTTGGTGCATGGTTGATGCACTTTTTTATGGTATAGGTTGATTACAGATTGAGGTACATGTTGATGCATGGTTCAGGTTATTGGTACAGGTTGTTTGGTGCAGGTTGATTGGTACAGGTTTATAGCAGTATATATCACAGTGATAGTATAATAGTGGTTCCATCATTTTACTTATACATCAGGTCGGTTGGACGGGGAAATGACAGGTGGTTGTAGCCACATTCTGGTTGTAGCTGGAGAACATAGGGGGTTGTAGCCTCCTTTTGTTTGTAGCCAGAGAATTGGGGAGTTGGAGCTTCCCTCAGGTTGTATCCTGAGAAATTAGGGGGTTGGATCCTCCTTCCAATTGTAGCTATAAAAAAAAGGAAGTTGGTTCTTCCAATGAATGTAATTCTTAAAGACATATGTTAGGGACCAAACCCCTTACGTAGGTAGAACAATGTATTCCGATGTAATAAAGGTCAATATTAATAAGGCCTTGCAATAAGGTAGAATAAATCGAATGTAAGAAGACCTAATAGAAGCTTCTGCTTCTAGAAGGATATTCCTATAGATGGTTCTCTTGATAGACATATTTAGTATAAATAGGAGTCGAGGGTATGTGAACCATAGCTTGGATATTATTGTAATCGAGCTCTGCTCGACTGGAGGTTGGCCCCTCGAAGAGGCCTGTGAACATTTCTCTTAGTAATCGAAGTGCTCTTTCTGGTGTTATTCTATTATCATCTCAGTATTATATTGGTGTTATTCTGGTTATATTATTATTCATCTGCCATTTCTAGCATTTTATTTATGTTCTGAATACTTTTTATATCTGGAATATTACAAGTGGTATCAAAGCACTTTCCTTGGCAGAAATTTGTGGGTTAATTTTTTTTCTTCAGGGTAGAGACGTATTCCGATGTCTTTAAGCCACAGAGATATGTCGTTACGTGCATAAACCAACAGTTGAGGGATTCATACACGCAGGAAATACAAGTGGTTCTTAAGCGCACATATGTTGGCCACCCTTGTAACCCTTGTTGGTACCCCTTCGAGTGGTAGCGCATCAGACATCACCTGTGTATGGATCGACCTAGATTTCCTGAAGCCCTCTGTAGATAAATCGATCGGCTGCCTGACTTCTATAGTGCCACTGAGAAAAACACTCAGGAATATACTCTCTAGTACCTAGGTAGTCTAGTAGTACAATTAAGGGCACGATCTAGCCTCCTTAGTTAGTGCCCTGAGATATTGGGCCGAGTACTACTATTGAACCCCACACGTATATTAGAGAGCTATAGCACAGGGAAAACCCTTTTCTGTAGAACCCTTGAATACCTAACCCTTGGGGATGGAAACAAAAAAAAATAAACAGACAAGATCTATTGTCGTGCAACTGTGTTCAGGTTTCCAAATCACTACACATTTCTTCCTAGTTAAGCATTTGGGCATTTCATCACTGCAATATTCTTCAGACCAGAGTATAACTCCGCAATCTAGAAATTTTTGCACCATTATTTGAGACCTATTCCATTGGATTTATCTCTTTGCCCTTATCACATTCATACATACCATTTTTCAGCAAATTTTTTTACCCCACCCACCCTGTTTTGGTTCCCTTGTCATCATGGCCCATACCCGTAGCCAAGACTTGGAAGCTTGCTTCAATACCTTGCAATCTAATTTCACATAGAACCAACAAGAAGTGAAACATCTCAGTGCCAATTTTTTCACCATCAATACAACCATGCAGTCCTCCATCGTCGCCTCAATCGAGGAACTCAAACAAGACATGACTACCCAACTTGAATCTATCGTTTTGATGATTTGCACCAAGCTGCATATCCCTGCAGATAACCCTTTATCTAACCCACCCCCACATATCGAAGCTAAAAATTCCTCTCATTCCCATAATTTTTAGCCCCATCACTTTCATCGTGACCTACACCTTCCATGGGTGGATGTGACCAAATTTGATGGCTCAGATCCCACTGGTTGGGTAACCCAAATGGAACATTATTTCTCTTTATACGACATTACAAATGACTTGTCCAAACTCCAGTATGGTGTTCTCCATCTAGATTAAGAATGTTTCCAATGATGGCAATGGAGAAAAACTTCCCGTCAAGGGTATATTGCTTGGACACACTTTGTGGCAGAGCTTTATGAATGCTTTGACACTGACACCAACCATTTAGGAAGTTTGACAAAGTTGAAACAATCACGAACAATGGAAGAATTTATAGCTTCTTTTGAGCGCTTGGATTTTTGGACGGAGGGCATGTCTGATGCCTTTTTCCGAGAATGTTTTATCAGTGGCCTCAAGGATGAGATTCATGCCCATGTCCTCATGGCTCGGCCTCAGAGTTGGGTGGAGGCTACTAAAAGAGCTAAAGAAGAACAACATGTTGTATCTTCTCAAAACCAGAAACCCCCCTTTATTCCTTGCACTAAATCAGTAAATCCCACTACTCCCTCTGCTCCACTAAAGATCCAAAAAATGACCAGAGCTGAAATGGTTGAACGCCAACTCAAAGGCCTTTGTTATAATTGTGATGAAAAATATTTTCGGGCCACAAGTGTAAGGAACAAAAGATTTTTATGGCCATCTCGGAGGATGTTTCATAAGAGGATGTTGAAACTCCCCTTGTGTCTGAGTCACCTGAAACCACGGACATAACCCCTCCCTCAGACCCTCCTGAAGTAGAACCAGTCATTTCCCTAAATTCTCTCACTGGTTTCTCTACTCCCCAAACCCTCAAGCTAATTGGTTACATCAATCATAGGAAGGTCATAATTCTGGTTGATAGTGGCAGCACCCATAATTTTGTTCATCACTGCATTGCCCAAGAAACTCATTGTTATATCCATGTAGTCAATAATTTCCAAATCATGATTGCCAATGGAGACTCCATTAAATGTGGAGGGTGTTGTGAAAATTTGTGTCTCCAAATTGGTGACTACCACCTGAAATCTCATATGTTTGCTATCGACATGGGTGGTTGTGACATTGTGTTGGGTGCAGATTGGCTAAGGACTTTGGGTCCCATTCTCATGGATTTCAAGGAATTAACCATGCAATTCGACCAGGAGGGCCAAAAATATAAGTTACAACGCATCACAGTCGGTTCACTAGAGATCATTAGTTCCCATCGCATGGAAAAGCTACTAAAAAAAGGTCATTCTGGCATTATTTCCCAACTCCATGCCATACAGGCAACTGAGACACCCTCTGTGTCGCAAGACCTCCAATCCATCCTCTCTAAACATCAAGTGGTCTCTTCCACTCCCCAGGGACTCTCGCCTTCCTGTGTTTTTCATGATCATTCCATTCCCCTTATACTAGGAAGCCTCCCTCCCAATATTTATCCCTATCGTCATCCCTTTTCCCAAAAAAATGAAATTGAGAAAATGGTTCAAGAACTGCTCAACGCAGGCATTATCTGCCCTAGTACGAGCCCCTACTCTTCTCTTGTGTTCATGGTCCTAAAGAAAGAAGGTTCTTGGTGCATGTGTCCTGACTTCCGTACCCTCAACAAACTCACCATTAAAGACAAATTTCCCATTCTTGTCATTGATGACCTCTTGGATGAATTGAGTGGCACCCAGTGCTTTACTAAACTTGATATTCGTTATGGCTACCACCAGATCCATATGAAAGAGGCAAACATTCCTAAGACTTCCTTTAGAACTCATGAGGGCCACTATGAGTTTTTGGTCATGCCCTTTGGCTTGTGTAATTCCCCCTCCACCTTCCAAAGCCTCATGAATCATGTCTTTTGCCCCTTTCTTCGTCATTTTGTCTTAGTTTTCTTTGATGATATCCTCATCTATAGAAAAACCTAGATAGACCACCTTGCTCATGTGGACCGAGTTCTCCATCTACTCTCTTAGCACCAAATTTTCCTGAAACAATCTAAATGTGCTTTTGGCGCCTCAGAAGTCGAGTACTTGAGCCATCTTGTTGGCAAGAATGGTGTCAGGGTGGATCCTAAAAAAATTTAAGCTATGCAAGATTGGCCTCACCCAAAGACTCTCAAAATCTTGTGAGGATTTATGGGACTAATAGGTTATTATCACAAGTTTGTTAAGAATTATGGAAAGATTGCGGCACCTCTCACGACACTCCTTAAAAAGAATTCTTTCACTTGGACCCCAACAGTTGCTCAGGCTTTTCAAACCTTGAAGATGGCCATGTGCACCACTCCAGTCCTATCCCTTCCTGATTTCACAAAGACCTTTGTCCTAGAATGTGATGCTTCATGGAAAGGTATTGGCGTTGTCCTTATGCAAGAGAGTAGGCCTTTGGCCTTTACCAGCAAACAATTGTCTGAACAAAATTTGGGCAAATCCATCTATGAAAAGGAAATGTTGGTTATTCTGCATGTCATTGATTTGTGGCGCCCTTATCTATTGGGTCAACACTTCCAAATTAAGATAGACCATCAAAGCCTCAAGTATTTCTTGGAACAATGCATTTCCTCCCCAAAGAAACAAAAATGGGTGACTAAGCTATTTGGATATGATTATGAGATCATTTACAAGAAAGGAAAATACAATGTGGTGGCCTATGCACTTTTTTGAAAATATGAATATGAAGGCTCCTTTTTCTCTCTCTCCTTCATTGTACCATATTGGCTCCAAGCCATTCGCCAGGAATGGTTACATGATCCCAAAAGTTCGCATCTGATACAACAATTACAGTCCAATTCTTCAGTTTCCCTAGGGCACTCATGGCTCCATGATGAGCTTTGATACAAAGGTTGTTTGTATTTAAGTAAACAGTCAAAACTTAAATCCACGGTGCTTTCTAAGCTTCATGCTACACCCAAAGATGGGAATTTCGAGTTTACCAAAACCTATGATAGGGTCAAATGTTCTTTTTTCTGGGATGATATGAAACAAGACGTTCGTAATTTTTTGGCAGAATGTGATGTGTGTCAACGCAACAAGGGAGAAACAATCAAATATCCGGGCACACTACAACCGCTTTCGATTCCACTTGCTATTTGGAGGGATATCTCTATGGATTTTATTACAGGCTTCCCTAAATCGGGTAATAAATCAGTCACCATGGTGGTAGTTGATCAACTTTCCAAGTATGCTCATTTATGTTCTCTTCAACACCCATTTTCAGCATCCACAGTGGCTCAACTTTTCATGGATCAAGTCTTCAAGCTTCATGACATGCCACATTCTATTGTTTCTGATCATGACCCAACTTTCACAAGCAATTTTTGGCAAGAACTGTTCAAGCTACAAGGCACCCAATTGCATCTCAACACATCTTATCATCCCCAGACTTATGGTAAAACTGAAGTTGTCAATAAGTGTTTGGAAACATATCTAAGGTGTTTTGCATCGAAAGATCAAAATTAGTGGACTCAATGGTTACCCCTAGCTAAATGGTGGTACAACACTTCATACCATACAGCTACACACATGACTCCTTTTGAAGCAGTCTATGGACAAAATCCACCTTCAATCCTCTCATATTTACCAGGTGTCTCAAAGGTCCATGCGGTTGACCAAATGCTTACAGTTCGAGAGGCTATTCTTCGTACCATCAAAGAGAATTTGGTCATGGATCAGAATCGCATGAAGCAACAAGCATATCAAGGTCACTCTAAACGTCAATTTTCATAAGGGGATCAGGTGTTTCTTCGACTGCAACCTTACAAGCAAAATTCCCTCAAGGCCAACCATTGCCAGAAGCTGGCGCCCAAATTTTATGGTCCTTATACAATTCTCAAGTATGTGGGATAGGTGGCCTATCAGTTATCTTTTCACAGTTATTCTAAGCTACATCATGTTTTTCATGTTTCATGCTTGAAGAAGGTGATTGGAATTAAGTGCCAAAATCAAACTAACCTTCCTGAGTTGGACGAAGAAGACCCCATTTGGCTACAACCACAAGCAGTTTTGGACCAGTGTGAGCGTCTCCTGTGTCATTGAACCATCAAGGAATTGTTAGTCCAGTGGAAATATACAACTCCAATAGATGCTACTTGGGAACCAACTACCATTCTGCAACAATTTCCACATCTCAAGCCTTGAGGACAAGGTTGTTTTTAAGGGGGCAGACATGTTAGGGACCTAACCCCTTACGTAGGTAGAACAATGTATTCTGATGTAATAAAGGTCAATATTAATAAGGCCTTGCAATAAGGTAGAATAAATCGAATGTAAGAAGACCTAATAGAAGCTTCCGCTTCTAGAAGGATCTTCCTCTAGATGGTTCTCTTGATAGACATATTTAGTATAAATAGGAGTTGAGGGTATGTGAACCCTAGTTTGGATATTATTGTAATAGAGCTCTGCTCGACTGGAGGTTGCCCCCTCGAAGAGGCCCGTGAACATTTCTCTCAGTAATCGAAGTGCTCTTTCTGGTGTTATTTTTTTATCATCTCGGTATTATTGTGGTGTTATTATGGTTATATTGATGTTCATCTGCCATTTCTAGCATTTTATTTATGTTCTGCATACTTTTTATATCTGGAATATTACAACATATAAGAAAAAACATTATGTGGTTTTCTCCTGCTTTGGGTTTCCACGTAAAAACACTGGTGTATTGTGTATGTGTATGATTTATCATTTGTTCATTGCTTATTTACTCTGCAACTATTGGATGATAATGCTACATTGATATAACACTTGCATATTGTGGTTAAAAAGGATTGAATTTTTCTATTAATGATTCTTGTAGTTATGTAATCTGATGGTCACAGTATGTTCTAGACATAGAGTGATTTGATGACTCATATTCTCCTTGATCTTAATGACTACATTGATCCATGGCTTACCACCCAATTGGTTCATGATATCTATTTTAAAATCATGGAGGGTCATTTTCTAATGATCGATTGTGAGAAACTCTCTTGTAAAATATATTTTTTTGCATTATTATATTCCCTCAAATAGCCACATTGGATGGGACCATGGATTTTTTCCCTCTTCAAGATTTTTTAACACACAAAAACATCAGTGTATTCATATTTGATTTGGTTGTGTGAGTGTTAATTGAAGTTGTTCGTCCTATGTAGGAATACCATGTTTTTTCAAACATGGTATCAGAGTCCATTTGAAAACCCACTCCTATTGTTGATTGAGATCTTGAATCCATATAGTCGCATTTTTGGATTCTATTATTTCTATGTGTTTATGGGCTAAGAAGACTATTCCATTTCATCCAAACTATTTCTTTCAGTTGGAAACACTTTTCATTTCACTCGAAAAGGTTATGTTTTCCCAAGACACGACCATTTTAATCAAATTCAGAGGTATAAAGTTCGAATTCACCCTTTAAAACAAATTACAGAGTTAATGTTTTTGTTTTCTTCTTTTGCTCCCGGTTTGCTATTCTTTTTATTATACATATGTTCTTTGTCGTGTGCTCTATGTAGTCTCGGAAAATCAGAAATAGAGTGGAAAGTGTTTTCTTTTTTGCGTATTCTCTTTGCTCTGCAGTGTATGCGAGCTCAACAAATAAAAAACATAGAGAAAACTTTCATTTTTCGGGTAAGCTAGTAGAGATCTAACCCCATTAATGTTGATATTTAGAAACAATTTTTTCAAAATTTTATTTGTTTTTATGTGCGGCCATCGTTGACGTTTTTTGTAAGAAAAAACAAGGGTTTTGGGGGTAAGCATGCACTTCGAGGAAAAAAAAACTCTTCTCCTTCATTAAAATTGTTATATATTTTGCACTAGATCACTTGGTTGAAAGTTGTTTTATTTAATATGAGGTCTTAGATAAAAGTTTGTTGAAAGTTTTTTTATTTAATATGAGTTCAAGTCTCTCTTTTTTAAGTTACTTTTAAAAAAAATTCATTCAAACTTGAGTTATCTCATAATTTTATTGTAAAGTGCATTTCATTTAAATTATAAAAGTGAATCACTATAACTTAACTTTAGTGTTCTTTTGCTTTTCAAGTGTTATAGCAAGATTTGCCTCACCCTGTGCAAACTTACACTATGGGCCTTTTTCCATTTCCCTATGCAGACTTGAAGTCCCTTTTTTGAAAATCCCAGAGCTAAAAACATTATTTTTCCACATATATGCGCCCTATCTATTATACAACATGCGTATACACAGGTTGCACCACAACAGCCCGTGTACATCGGGTTTTGTGCCCAAAACTTAAAAAATGGTGTCGGGTTTCCATGTCACATCACAAGATCCATGATCCTTGACCTTCCATATACTGGAAACATTCTGAATCGACCATTAAGTTCCACTTGAAGGCTATAAATGGGCCAAATCCGAGCTATGGAAAAGAGGAGAATAAGTCAACTTTGAGAGCAAAATTACTCTGGAGAAATTATTCTCTTCATATTGAGTCTGCATCCCTTTGTCCTTTTAATTCTGAACACATTGTTCTGCCCCCAAGCTCTTCCCTACTTGATTGAGAACCTCATTGTATCTCTTATATGAGTTTTCCTTTGGTGGAGGATTGAAGTGGTGGAGGCCCAGCTGGAAGGGACTTAGTTTCTCAGTTTCGAATCGTGCTGACATGAAAGTTTGTAATTCATTCACTTCTGCTTATTACATTTTAATAGAAATACTCTTTTCTCGTCCAATTAATATCTTGCAAATATTTGAATTGTTATTCCATGGGCATATTTGTTATGAATGTTGATGGATTATGCTATTGAATGTAATAACATTATATATTATCAGCATATGCTTGTGTTTCTTGGTTGTTGAGGACAAGTTGCAGGTGTATCGGTTTGAGTCAAGTGCTCAATGGTGGACTTCATCGAATGTCTGGACAAGGTAGGCCTTTTATCTTATCTTGCTAGCATATTTTTTTATATAGCATACCTGAGATTAGAGTTGATTTCTGCAGTCATTTCTGTCTATTGTGTTTTACCCCTAGCCATAGAGAGATTTTCCTCGTAACAGAATTGGCAACCATACTAGGGATATAATCTTCTTTTCTGGGTTTGGAGTGTTTTTCTCCTTGGATTTCTCTCTTTTATATTGATTTTCTTATAGTTTGACTGTTTGACATCCTCTATTCATTCTGAGTCTGAGTTTCTTAGCCTTATCCTTAGCCTGGCTGTTTTTTAACACATATACATGGGTTTTTACCTGACAGTCACGTACATACGCATGTTTTCCTTCTACAAGAGGTGTATATACATGATTTTCCCCTGAACAGTCGCATACATCACCCTTTGTTGCTGATCAGAATCTGGACCAGGGGGCAAATTTTAGCTCAAAAATCAAAGTTCTCATAATCTCCTCAAAACAAATGGGTTTTTAGCCCTCGACATCACGAACCCAACGCAACTCGTTTCGTCTCAAACGGACGTCGGGAGCAAAAGTTATCGCGATCTGTTCGAATCGCCAAACAGAAAAAAAAGGACGATGACTGGGTAGTCCGTACAAGCTGACTGGGCGTCCGTACGATGACGTGGTAGCTGAAGTGGCAGCGCTGATGTGGCAGTTTGTGACTAGTTATCAATTGAACGAATGTGGTATTGACACGTGGCAGTTCATTGTCTAATGAAAAGGTGCCACGTGGCCCAATGAAAGGCTGCCACGTGGCACCCATCTAGTGGCTGTTGGTATTTGGTTTGTATTGTAAAATTTTATGGAGGGATGTGGGGTTTGACCCCAGGACCTCCCCACGCGCCAAGTCTTAACAAAGTTCACCAACCACTATGCCACGCATTAATTCTTATTATGCATATGGGAGAAAATACATTTGAAGTTGATTGAAAGTTTAAATGGGGGGGGGTCGGGCCAAGGCTAGCCCCGACCCCTGGTTCTATTGCCAACATATGACCCTGTGACATGTTATTGCATGCACGGGAATTTAAACAACATTCCAGCCCAGTCGTATGCGTATTGATATGACCTTGCCCTCCGTTTTGGCGCACACGTTTATTATTTCGGGTGGCAATGTTTCACATTACATATATATATATATGTATTACATATTATATGCCAAGTTAAAATATGGTGTGCGGGACTAGTGTCTAAACCCATGGTCCCATTGTATTTTCATTTGACTACACATTATATGGTTTGCGCACGGGAAATGTGTGGTGAGTTAACCCACGGTTTTATTACAATGGATATGACCATACTCCGTATAATGGCGCGGGGGGATGTTGTAATATTGTAGCCCGCGGTTTCGGTCATTGTATAACAATGTGACCACAATACACAATGCACGTGGGATTTCTAATTTGGGTTACAAACGGTTAGTCATACACGCGTGGAACCTAGCCCTTTATGCACGGGGGACGTGGCCATATGGCCCCCCCATGCGCCCAACACCTCCGTCCTCGGGGGCTATAGTTGCGCTAATTGTGCGACATTTTGGCACCATTTTCGGAACGCGCGTGGGTGCTGAGTTTAGGCACTGAAAACGCTCAGAGGCGGGTTCAGTCTTCCACAGGTGCGAAATGGCGAACAGGAGACAGCAAGCCTGAAGGAGAAAAATGGCAGAATGCATAACTTCTTGAGTTTTTGACCAAATCAGGTGCTGTAAAAGCCCAGCTAGGGGTTTTTGGACATTCTGAGTCCATTGGTGATGTTTTCACAGGCATTTGGAGACTTATAATGCAGGTTTTTAACCATTTAAGTTTGAGGAAGCTCCAGGAAGCTTGAAGCCCTCATTGTTTGAGGCATTGCTCAGATGAGCACATATCCATTTTGTGAGACTGAATAGTCATTCTTGACTGATTATTATGCTCTGAACACATTGGGATAGGTTTCAGATCCATTGGAGGACTTTTACAGGTTTTTTTGCCTCATTGAAGCTCAGGGAAGCTTGGAGGTCACATGTAGAAGAGGTCATTGTTGGATGAGACAAGATCCATTTTCAGAGTTTTTATAGTCATTTTTGGGGTTTTTATGTATTCTGAATCCAATGGTACAGTCTGTAAATCCATTGGAGTTGAGCAGCATCTTGTAAAGAGAATTTTACAAACTAATCCCAAAGAGCCAAGTCCATTGAAGGAGGCTCAAGGAGACGTAGCCCAGAGGGGGGTGAACTCCTTTATCATCTTGGTATTGCTGTGATTTTAATGTGTTATTTGCTGCATTTTATACTGTTGTGTATTTGTTTATAACACATATTTAATCTTTTAAAAGATCATTTCCTCACACATATACATTGACAAGAAGAAGCAAGAACTAAACACATAAACCAGTTTGCATATTTAACACATGAAGAAAGGTCCTGTTAAGGTTTATTTTATTGAAGTAGAGGGTGATTGCATAGCATAACAAGTCAGCCTTCTATTTTCAGATCAGTTGCTTAGTTATAGGGTTTGATGATTGTTGGGTAAGTTTTGATGGTTGTTGAGTCTTCTTGGGTCTATGTTATGACTGTTAAGTGTTTGTGGAATGATATGAAACCTTTCTTTGGTTGAAGTTTTGGGAAGTGCCTTTCTCATCATCCTTTTCATTTGATTTTCCTTGCATCTTGGGTTGGGTGTTTGCTTCTTGATATCCTACTTGGTTTGTCTATGTTTACATACAATAGAGTTTTATATCAAGTTGTTGTTCAGTCCTTGCATTTTCATTCTTTTATATTGAAAATACAAAAATATTAGGCATTTTGCATGGACGACATTTGATATTTTGTGTCCTTATCATTGATCATAGTATATGTAAAGAAAGATTGCATCTTTTTTGGAATTGTAGAACTAAATTGAGAATTTCATTTTGAAAAGCATATCATTTATTGGGAATTGAAGTTAGGACTTTGTATTGTATTCATATTCATTTATTTTACTTGTTGAATCATAACATCAATAGTTTCATGACCACACCTTTTTGAGTAAGCATGGCCACTAAAAGTAATGCTGATAATTTAAAATTGATTAGTAACGATTTTATTTTCTAGGGTGCACAAACTAGCTTAGGATTTAGAGGCTTGGAATGGGATTTTGTGAGTGAACTTCTCCAAGGCTATTAAATCAACATATGTGTCTAACTAAGGGAGTGGATAAATCCATTATATAATTGGTGACATCACGAGGCTCCGCTTACACTGAAGTTAAACATGAGGTCGCATGAGGTTGGTTGAAGGGATATCCCCTCGATACCTTCTCAGCGTCATATATATTTCTGGGGATCTATTCGTATATGGGGATCTTGATAATACCTTTACCTCTATGAGAGGTGGTGCTTTCAAGGTTTTGGGATTTTTTACCATGCCCATACGATGGACCTGACTTACAATTTTTATCTTGTGCATCGGTTATATCGTGGTTTCTTAGTTTCTTGACATAGGTACCACATAGGTTACTTCCAGGGGTTATTCTACAAGTATCCTGGGTCAGATAAGGGTCAGAAAACACACAACCTTTATGGAGGATTACCTCTTCGGGGGGATCTGACCGACTATTTGCCTAGCCCATGGGGGCCCTTATAACTGATTGTGATACCTCTAATCTTTAGCAGGGAGTCTCAAGCCCCTCTTGGGCGAGGCATACCTACTTTAGGGAGGGAGGCCCCTTTCAGCCACTTTATCTTGTTTGTGTGCATATTGGCCTTTTGATTTTTTTTTGGTGTGATATTTTATTACTAGTTGGCCTTAGGATTTGTTTTATATCTCAATTCTTGAGTCATCGTGGAGTCAAGCCAGCTTCCCCGCGGGTTTCTCTACTTGTTACAGTTACCACCACATTTTGAGTATTTTCCTTCTAAAAGGTGTAAAGTTATCAAACGTGGTACACACACCTCCACTTATCAGACTTTTGATCATACAAGGATGAGTACTGAATCGATTCATAAAGATACTAGAATTCCTTCGACTCCCATACCTACTATAGTTAACGGTACCCCTTCGACACCTTCAACCACAATGGTTGTAGTGCCGAAGGTGCCTATCATCACCTCTTCCCGTCCTATAGTGAATACTCAACCTATATCCATGATCCCTTTTGGGTCTTTTTGTCACTCACCGGGCTATAATGTTCAATCCATCCCTATGGCCTCTAGTCCTTTTTCTTATGGAATGTCGAATTTCACTTTGCAATTTTCATCCTCCATCCCAGTGGTTGGTCTGAATACTAGTATTGGACTTAGAGGCATAGATCCTCCACATACTCCTTTCTTATTTGGTGGTACCCATGTCCCACAAATGACTCCTATAGTTGGAGGCTTTCCTCCTTTTAACCTTGGGTCTAATCTTGTTCCTAATGCTTCTGGATGGAGTAACCAACCTGGAGGACAAGCTACTTCTTATGGTCCATCCTGTACACCCACCTCCTCTGTATCAATTCTGACCAAAACGTTTGGAATGAAAAATCCACCTTTATCCTCCAGATTCACATCGAGGGGAGGTTAGTTTCATACCATGGGCAACCCCCAACCTAGAGCCACTCCGGTTGGGGGAAGTTTTTACAACCCTCATTAGAACATTCCTACTAGAATGGTTCCCAACCAACCCCTCATGAATCAGTGCAAAGGAGGGTCTTACAATTCTGGACAGGGGCATGGTGCTTACCAGAACCCTAGATTGTTGGCATGTTTTATAGACAGTGTATGCTTGTCATTGATGGAAAGTACAACAGTAAAGATGGCAACAAACGTGCAAAGGATTGTAGGCAGGTCATTGATGACAAGATCAGAGTAAGCATCAATAAAAAGCATGAACAAAGTAAGCTCAAGAGTAATTAGCGCAGAGTCAATCGCAGTGCCTAAGATCAGGAGGAGAAGCGTCAGTGATCATTGGATCCCATTTAAATTCCCGAAATAAGGAGGATCGTCAGATCTTATTGTAGACAAGAAGAACGTGCAGAAGAGGAGGACAGATCTCAGGCATCAGATCTGAGCATAAGTTCCGACCATTGTTGGATCAGGGAGAACCTACGCGTTCATTAAAGTGCAAGGAGAAGCAAGTATACAAAATCTTGAAAGAAGGAGGACCGTCCATCTACGGGCAGGACACATGGACACAGATCATCATTTTGCTGACTGGAAAGTTAAAGGTATGAAATGCTCCATCCTTTCACCTCTCGAACTCACGATATGAGAAATCGCGAAATAATCTTAACCGTTAGATCGAGGCCAAATATGGACCGTTGATCAAGAACAATGAAAGCTCGTGAAGTTTTGATAAGATCTGGACCGTTGGGTCCATAAGACATGTGGTGAAAGATCACCATTTTGCTGACTGGGAAGTCAAAGGAACGAGGTTCCCTAACCTGTCGAATTTGTGAAATGTGAAACCCTGAAGTAAACTCCATTTCAGAGTTTCGGATACTGGGACTTTGAATTGACAAAGAACACTTAACAACAAGAATGTTGAATTCGTGAAATGCGAAATCCCAAAACAGACACGTCAGCAAACCACGTCAACTTAGAACACATGGCACAACTAGGCAATGACAAGTGTCAAGCTGATTCAACATTTTAGGCACATGTAAGTCACAAATCAGAGTGACATGTGGCAGTTATTCGACACGTGTCAATCCACATGTGACATCAGCAGGCTTACATCACTCCAGAGTTTCGAAAATCGGGAGATGGAGATGTCAAGAACTCCTACCACAGGAGTCCCAAAATTGCGAAATGAGAAACACCAAAATACTATCAATCGTCCATCTTAGGGGGGTTTGTCAACCATTGATCCGACTCCCTTTTGGAGTTTCGAAAATCGAGATATGGAGATGTCAAGAACTCCTACCATAGGAGTCCCGAAGTCGCGAATCCCGAAATCGCAAAATGTGAAACGCCAAAATCCTGTCAATTGTCCATCTCAGGGGGTTATGTGGACCATTGATCCGACTCCCTTTCAGAGTTTCAAAAATTAGGAGATGGAGATGTCAAGAAATCCTACAATAGGAGTCCCAAAGTCGTGAACCCTGAAATTGTGATATATGAAATCACAAAGAGATCAGGACCATCGAATCACTTAGAGTGTGGACCGTTGATACGACTCCATTTTGGAGCTTCGGATATCGGGACATGGAGTGTCAAGAGACTCTACCATAGGAGTGTCGAAATCCCGAAATGTCGAAATGTGAAACATGTTTTGGCTTAATCTGTGGTCGCAACCATTGGTCACATCGGTGGAAGATGAAGGAAGGAGCTAGTTCAGATAAGCTCCATTTCAGAGTTTCGGGGATCGGGACATGGAGTGTAATGAAATATTTACCATAGGGATCCTGAAATGTCGAAGTGAGAAATGGTGAAGTAAACACAATTTTCTATGAATTCAATCCAACGGTGCAGGTGAAGTTGAACAAGATCGCAGGGCTACTTTGCACTTCCCAGTGTAACAGCTAAAACAAATGATGATGTCTGCCAAAGGACTCAAAGAGGACTGAGTGTGATCGCCAAAGAAGATGAAGAGTCTCAAGGCATCTTCCAGTGGATTGAGGATTATTGATATAGGCGATTGATAGATGGAAGGGGATTGAAGTCTGTAGATGAAAATATAAAGGATAAGCTCATCTAAGACAGAGAAGATGAAGAGTATCGACTTCCAGAGAGGTTGAGGAATCTTAGCATGACATCCAATGATGTTGAACGCGTCGGAAAACCTCCAGAGAAGCTGAAGGGTTACCATGATGATCAGACAGAGCATTCGATATGTGGAGGAGATGAATTCGATGTGAGTAGGAAGAGGCATTGCGTACATTACATGCACAAGGTGCAAAGAAGCTATAAGTACACGACACATAGAAGTGATGAGGTTGTTGTTGCTGAGGTGAAGTAATGCATGTGTGAGGAAGTAAAGGGGTGGTGTAGCAGCTGAAATGGATAGGAAACAAAAGGTGAATTGAATGGGAATTGCACACAGAGCACAAAAAGAAGAAGAACAGAATGGGCAGAGGATGCATGCTGGAAGATAATGAGGAAGTCTGAGTAGCAAAATCTTGCAGAAAAGTGATGAGACTGGTAAGTTGTTATTGAACACTTTATCATTGTAATAGGTTTCAGTATTTCATATTCATAATATAGGGTGGAAGGGAGGTGCTAGGGAGGATTGGTTTCCTCAGAGGTTCAAGTGGGTGCTTGAACACAGGGAGTTGTAGCTTCCTTCTAGTTGGTGCTAGAGAAACCAGGGAGTTTGTGCTTCTTTCTAGTTGGTGCTAGAGAAATGAGGGAGTAGGTGCTTCCTTCTAGTTGGTTCTAGAGAAACCAGGGATTTGGTGCTTCCTTCTAGTGGGTGCTAGAGAAAAACAGAGAGTTGGTGCTCTCAGCAAGTTGCA
>ML788931.1:415217-427035 GCA_009831015.1 Picea engelmannii | reverse complement strand
TATCTCAAAGACAAAGGGTTCAAGAGAGGAACAACTGACAACAATCTGTATATGAAAATAGAGGATAATAATTTGCTCATCGTATTGGTCTATGTAGATGACATCATCTTTGGATGTAATAAGGATTCATTGGTACAATGGTTTGCTTCTGCCATGGAGTCTGAATTTGAAATTTCTATGATAGGAGAACTGTCATTTTTTCTTGGTCTGCAAATTACTCAGAGGTCCGAAGGGATGTTCATTTCTCAAGAAAAATATCTAAGAGAAATGTTGAAAAGGTTTTAAATGGAAGATTCTAAACCTGTGGGTACACCTATGATAACTGGATGTAAATTAAGCAAGGATGATGATTCACTTGATGTTGATCAAAGCTCATATCGATCAATGATAGGCAACCTGTTGTACATCACAACATCTTGCCCAGACATGATGCATGTTGTAGGAATGGTAGGAAGATATCAAGTTGCACCCAAACAGAGTCATTTGCAAGATGTCAAAAGGATATTCAGGTATTTAAAAGAAACAATGACTTATGGTCTGTGGTATCCCAGAAATCCGAATTTTCAGTTAACGACTTACTCAGATGCAGATTGGGAAAACTGTGTTGATGAGAGAAAAAGCACTAGTGGAGGAGCATTCTTCCTGGGTGATTCTTTAGTAGCATGGTTTAGTAAAAAGAAAGGTTCCATTTCTTTATCAACCACAGAGGCAGAGTACATTGTTTTTGCTACCTGTTGCACTCAGGTATTATGGATGATTCATACACTTGCAGGCTTAGAGGTAAAATACACTACACCGATCCCAATTCATTGTGATAACACTAGTGCCATCAGTCTGTCTAAAAATCTTGTATTCCACTCCAAGACCAAGCATATTCCCATAAAATATCATTTTCTGAGAGAGCAAGTCACCAATCATATTTTCAAGTCAATTACATTCCCACTACAGAACAAATTGTAGACATCTTTACTAAACCCCTAGCCAAGACACCATTTGAATATCTCAAACAGAAGCTGGGTGTCATCCCGTCTCACATATAAGAGAGTCCATCCTGTTAGGGGGAGTATTGTATTGGTTGCATATCTAATACCTCCTAAAATTAATGCAACAGCTCAGGCGGGGTGTGTTTTCTTTGGCATTGATGTCAAAGGGGGAGAAAAGAACAGGGGTGCCTTTGTTTCCATCAATGCCAAATGGGGAGATTGTTGGCATGTTTTACAGATAGTGTATGCTTGTCATTGATGGCAAGTACAACAGTAAATATGGCAGCAAACGTGCAAAGGATTGTAGGCAGGTCATTGATGACAAGATCAGAGTAAGCATCAATGAAAAATAGGAACAAAGTAAGCTCGGGAGTAATTAGCGTAGAGTCGATCACAGTGCCTAAGCTCGAGAGGAGAAGCATCAATGATCATTGGATCCCATTTAAATTCCCGAAAGAAGGAGGATCATCAAATCTGATTGTAGACAGGAAGAATGCACAAAAGAGGAGGACATATCTCAGGTGTCAAATCTGAGCATAAGTTCCGACCATCGTTGGATCAGGGAGAACCTGCACGTTCATTAAAGTGCAAGGAGAAGAAGGTATACAAAATCCCGAAAGAAGGAGGACCGTCCATCTATGGGTAGGACACGTGGAAACAGATCATCATTTCGCTGACTGGAAAGTCAAAGGTATGAAATGCTCCATCCTTTCACCTCTTGAGCTCGCAATATGCGAAATCGTGAAATAATCTCAACATTTATATCGAGGCCAAATATGGACCGTTGATCAAGCACAACAAGGCCCGTGAATTTTTGATAAGATCTGGACCATTGGGTCCATAGGATATGTGGTGAAAGATCGCCATTTCACTGACTGGGAAGTCAAAGGAACGGGGTTCCCTAACCTGCCGAATTCATGAAATGTGAAACCCCGAAGTAAACTCCATTTCAGAGTTTCGGATACCAGGACTTTGAATTTCCAAAGAACACTTAACAACAAGAATGTCGAATTCATGAAATGAAAAATCCCAAAACAGACACGTCAGCAAACCACGTCATCTTAGAACACATGGCACAACTAGGCAATGACAAGTGTCAAGTTGATTCAACATTTCAGGCACATGTAAGTCACGAATCAGAGTGACACGTGGCAGTTATTTGACACATGTCAATCCATGTGTGACGTCAGCAGGTTTACATCACTTCGGAGTTTCAGAAATCGGGAGATGGAGATGTCAAGAACTCCTACCACAGGAGTCCAGAAATCGCGAAATGTGAAATGCCAAAATCCTGTCAACCATCCATCTCAGGGGGTTATGTGGACCATTGATCCGACTCCCTTTCGAAGTTTTGGAAATAGAGAGATGGAGATGTCAAGAACTCCTACCATAGGAGTCCCAAAGTCGTGAATCCCAAAATCACGAAATGTGAAACGTCGAAATCCCTTCAACCATCCATCTCAGGGGGTTATGTGGACCATTGATCCAACTCCCTATCGGAGTTTTGGAAATTGGGAGATGGAGATGTCAAGAACTCCTACCATAGGAGTCCCAAAGTTGCGAACCCTGAAATCGTGATATATGAAATCACGAAGAGATCAAGACCGTCGAATCACTTAGAGTGTGGACCGTTGATCCGACTCCATTTTGGAGCTTCGGATATCGGGACATGGACCATCAAGAGACTCTACCATAGGAGTGTCAAAATCCTGAAATGTCGATATGCGAAACATGTTTTGGCTCAATATGTGGTCGCATCCATTGGTCACATCGGCGGAAGATGAAGGAAGGAGCTAGTTCAGATAAGCTCCATTTCAAAGTTTAGGGGATCGAGACATGGAGTGTAACAAAATATTTACCACAGGGATCCCGAAATGCCGAAGTGAGAAATGGCGAAGTAAACGCAAGTTTCTATGAATTCAATCCAATGGTGTAGGTGAAGTTGAACAAGATCGCAGGGCTACTTTTGCGCTTCTCAGTGTAACAGCTAAAACAAATGATGATCTCTACCAGAGAACTCGAAGAGGACTGAGTGTGATCGCCAAACAAGATGAAGAGTCTCAAGGCATCTTCTAGTGGATTGAGGATTATTGATATAGGCGATTGATAGATGGAAGGGGATTGAAGTCTATAGCTGAAAACAGAAAGGATAAGCTTGTCTAAGACAAACAAGACAAAGAGTCTCGACTGCCAGAAAGGCTGAGGAATCTCAGCATGACATCCAGTGATGTTGAATGCGTGGGAAAACCGCTAGAGAAGCTGAAGGGTTACCATGATGATTAGACAAAGCACTCGAGATGTGGAGGAGATGAACACGGTGTGAGCAGGTAGAGGCATTGTGTACATTGCATGCACAAGGTGCATAGAAGCTATAAGTACACGGCACAGAGAAGTTATGAGGTTGTTGTTGTTGTGGTGAAGTAATGCATGTGTGAGGAAGTAAAGGGGTGGTGCAGCAGCTGAAATGGATAGGAAACAAAAGGTGCATTTAATGGGAATTGCACACAGAGCACAAAAGGCAGAAGAACAGAATGGGTAGCGGATGCATGCTGGAAGACATTGAGGAAGTCTAAGTAGCAAAATCTTGCAGAACAGTGATGAGACTGGTAAGCTGTTATTAAACACTATATCACTGTAATAGGTTTCAGTATTTCATATTCATAACCTAGGGTGAAAGGGAGGTTCTAGGGAGGACTGGTGTCCTCAGAGGTTCAAGTGGGTGCTTGAACACAGGGAGTTGTAGCTTCCTTCTAGTTGGTGCTAGAGAAACCAGGGAGTTTGTGCTTCCTTCTAGTTGGTGCTAGAGAAACCAGGGAGTAGGTGCTTCCTTCTAGTTGGTGCTAGAGAAACCAGGGAGTTGGTACTTCCTTCTAGTGGGTGCTAGAGAAAAACAAAGATTTGGTGCTCTCAACAAGTTGCAGGTTGCAAAAACCAAAGGTTGTAGCCTCACAATGAGTTGGTGCTCATATGTATGATATTGTAAAGAATGTAAATAATACTTATCATATAAAGAAGAAGAGGTTTTTACCCTGTATGGGTTTCCTTGGGAAATAACTGTCTCTGTCTTTCTCATATATGTGACTGATGTTGAATGTGCCATTGCTTATTTCCCTACATTATTGTGATCATCATTGAGTGCCTTGTAAATATTTTAAAAGAAGCATAATTGTTTAAGCATAGTGACAACTGATTCACCCCCCCTCTCAGTTGTCCAACATAGATGGGTTGTGATTCCCCAACAATAATCTTTCCAGGGAGCGTGGGGCCAGATGTCACAACCCTGACTCCCTTTTGTGGCCACGCTCAATCTTCCATACTTGTCTAAGTTAATGAACGACCATGTGTGTCATGGTCCAACATGGCCCCCCGTCCCCACTAATTTTCCTTTGGATATTCCAAAATTCGAGGGTAAAACTGGTGAGGATCTTGGTGATCACGTTACTACTTTTCACCTTTGGTGCTCTTCGAATTCCCTTAACGATGATTCTATTTGGTTAAGATTGTTTCAATGCACCCTCATGCATTTGCTGTGAAATGGTATATCAAGCTACCTAGGGGGCATACAAAACTTTTAATCAGATGGTTTTAGTCTTCCTCAACCACTTCCAATTGTCTATTCATTACGATGTTGTCTTAGAACTTATGTCGACCTTTTGTCAAGACAAGGCCACTCATATATTGGATCACATCTAGGAGTGGTGTAGATGGAAGAGGTTGATCAAGGCCTACATACCCCTAGAATTCCTGCTCGAGTGGTTCCTTAAGTCTCTCTTGCCTTATATTTTGAAGGATATTTCTACATCTAGGGTTACATCTGAGGAAGAAGCGATTTTTAAATCCCAGCAGTTAGATCTTATATATGCTCATTCTGGGATGTTATACGAGATTCTCCCAGACGCACCGAGGTCAAAATATGACCCTAGACAAAATATTGGGCATCATGATGATGGCATTGTAGGCTCCACCAATGTGAAATCCACAGACTCGGTGACAATCTATTTGAAAGAGTTGTCTCTAAACTAGTCTATAGGAGGGCCATCTTCGTCTGTTTCCTCCATCTTCGTCTGTGTCCTCCAATACCACTCAATCAACAGATATACATTATGTGCAATCGTCAACCAGCACGAATTGTAACCAACAACTAGGAGGGAATAAAAAGAAAGGACGTAATAATAATCATAAGGGTGGGAATAATAATAATAAACCCAAGTACAATGGTAATAATGAGAAGTTGAATAATAATGTTTGTGAGGGAAAGAAAGAAAGGTGGAAGGTGAAGTTTCCCTGTAAGATTTATATAGATGATCACCTTACCCATTTATTCCCCAAACTTTCAGAAGTTGTGAGGCTTTTATCTCTACTACCCATTGTCCTGACTAATCCTTTTCCACATAACCATCACATGGCCTCAAGCTCCTCGAATGCCGAAAATATGGCGAGTGGGAGTCAAAACACATAGATGGAAGATTTTGATCGTTTATGCATCAATATGGTTAAATCTGAGGTTAATATATCCACTCGGTCTCATGATTATAGTTCTCCACATAATGTACCTGGTCTAGAGTCTCCCCCTCCTCTGGAGACTCCCTTACAAATTGAAAAACCAGATCCCCTGCCTCATATTCCAAAAGGAGTACTCAAGAACTCTACCCACAATCCTAATGCTAGAGCCTCCTAGAATTAATCTATTGTTGAGGATCTGGGTTAAACCCCTTGTGCGATGTTGACTCAGGAGGTACTCCAGACATGTCCTTCACAAAGGAATTCCTTGCTATCTGCGTTAGGATCTCTATATCCTTGTAGATCGAAATTTATCAAGTTTGACGTCATAGATGTGAAGCCTCGCTTGCCTTACCATGTGGCATTCCAAATCCATGTGGGTTACTCGAAGTATACCATCAAGCATACTATTTTTGATGAAGGTGTTGCAACATGTGTGATGCCCCTGGTCTGTTGGAAATCCCTCAGCTCTCTAACCCTTTCTCAATCTCCAACCATGTTGACTACTTTTGATGGTCGTTCATTCCTCCCTCATGGTATTTGTCTTGCATTTTCGGTCCAATTAGGTGGGAAGACGGTAGAGGTTGATGTCAAGGTGGTTGATGTGCCCCTTGAGTATAACTTGTTACTAGGATGCAATTGGACTTACGCTATGACTGCAATCATATCGTTAGTCTTCCATACTCTTTGTTTTCCTCACGATGGGAAGATCATGATGGTCGACCAGTTGTCTTTTGCGTACGCTATCCCCAGTGCATCTGTTGGACCCTCAATCCCTCTGATTGACAATTCTCAGCCAGCAACTGACAATATCGGTGTCATAATGTATTCATCCCTTATGGGTACCTTCGACTTCATGGCACCAGTTCACCATATATACTCCATGTCCAGTAGGCCCATTTCATTAGAGAGGTTTGTTCCTTTCCATACTTCCTATTTTAACGATCCTTGGACCCTACCTTCCTCGACGATGTCTTGTGAAGGTCAATTACGTTCTAGAATGGCCATGCCACTATTGACAGCATAGATTCTGTATCAAGTTGTTCTTGACTCTTTCGTCGATCCAGATCTTGTTACCTTGCAGATGGATGAGGAGGATCTTGTTCTACAGCCCATGTGGGCCACTTCATCGTCTTGCTCACATGACTGCCCCGATGAGACTTTTCCTTCAGATGAATTTATCATTGAGGCCATGAGTAGTTCTGACAGACCTTGGGATGATATGCATCATCACTCTTATTTCCTCCCAGAGCTTGCCAGAATTGAGCAAGATGATTAAATATACTTTGAGTGAGATAGTCAATCACATTGTAGTTCCACTTGATATGCCTGAAATTTATGCCGAAGGAAACATGGTGAGTATCACTCCTACTGTCACAATCGATATCTATCTTACTCTTGGCAAGGTTGAAAATGTATACATCAGATTGTTCGCAAGAATAAATTCTAATCTACACCGAACTCTTCAAGGAATTTTGAGATGTATCTGCTTGGTCATATGAAGAGATGTCAAGAATCGACCCTCGAATTGTCGAACATGAGATTAAAACTTACCAAGATGTTATTCCTATTTGAAAACGTCTTAGATCTATCAGTCCCAGGAAGGCCCCCGCTATTAAGGCAAAGGTAGAAAAATTGCTTAATGTTAGCTTTATCTACCTAGTTCCCTTGATTGAATGGGTATCAAATCATGTTCCTTTGAATAAAAATCAAGGAACCATCTGCATATGCATGGATTTGAGTGACCTGAATAAATCTTGTCCTAAAGACAGCTTCCTGACACCCTTCATTGATCATATTCTCGACGAGCGTGTGGGAAGCAAAGTTTTTTCTTTCATGGATGGATTTTCAGGGTATAACCAAATTCAGATTAAACCTCAGGACCAACATAAGATGGAATTTATTTTCCCTTGGGGTATTTTTTCATACTAGAAGATGCCTTTCGGCCTTAAAAACGTCGGAGCAACCTTCCAACGAGCTATGAGATTCACATTTCACAATGTCAAGCATATATTCGAAACTTGTCTTGGCGATCTTGTTTCTCACTCCCGTAAGAGAGTGGATCACCTTAAGCACCTTCGGCTAGTCTTTGAAATATGTCGCCATTATCGCATCCGGTTGAACCCTCATAAATGTATGTTTTGTGTTAGGTTAGGTCATCTTCTATTATTTTTAGTCTCTGAGACTAGGATCATGGTAGATCAGTTAAAGGTTGAGGCAATACTTTGATTACCCCCCTGCACACTATTCGCCAACTTCAAGGTTTACAGGGGAAAGATAACTTTTTACGACGGTTTATAGTGAACTATGTCAATATTACTAAGGGTTTCATGCATCTCTTGAAGAAGGACATTCCTTTTACCTGGGATGAGCGAGCCTAGGAATCCTTCGATGCTTTGAAGAAAGCCTTGGTATCGACGCCTCTACTGAAGTCTCCAAACTACGGTAGAGATTACTTGCGTTATGTCATCACGTCCAAAGAGATGATTGGTATGGTGTTGGCTCAGGAGGATGATGAGCTCCGTGAGAACGTCATTTACTATCTTAGTTGAAACTTAGTCATCCTTGAACTCGAATATTATCATGTTGAAAAGCTAGTTTTGGTTGTCGTTCACACAGTCCAACGATTATGACATTATATATTGCTTTGAAAAACTAAAGTGGTTGCCAATGTCAATCCATTTCAATACATCCTTACTAGGCATATCATAGGGGGAAAGAAAAATAAATGGATTTTCATTCTACAGGAATTCGTTCTCGATTTCGCTTCTACGAAATCCAAAAAATCACTAGTATTTGCAGAGCTAATATCTGAATTCCCTCGGTTAGATGAGGATGTTATTAATGTTGATTCATTTGTGGATGAACACATTTTACTTGTCTCATCGTCAGACCCCTGGTATTGATATATTGTTCTCTATCTTCAAACTTTGAAGTTCCCTCAACATCTCTCGTGAGATGATCGACGACATATACGATACCAAGCTACGAACTATATTATTGTCAATGACACTTTGTATCATCGAGGAGTAGATAATATCTTACATTTTTGTTTAATAAATGAATAATATGAGTTTGTTCTAAACGACTGCCATAGTAGGGCTTGTGGTGGTCATCTATCCGGGCTTGCGACAACCTAGAAAATTTTGCGAGCTAGTTATTTTTGGCCATGTATATTTAAATATTGCATTGAAGCAGTTAAGAAGTGTCACCCCTGCCGGGTGTTCACTCAGAAAGTGCACTCGCATCCAACCCCTCGCCATCCATTCATTACCATTGGTCCCTTCACCAAGTGGGTAGTGGACTTTGTGGATTACAACCCAACTTCAGTTGGGGGGCATCAACATATTATTGTGATCGTAGACTACTTTAGTAAGTGGGTCGAGGCCATGCCTACAGTTAAATCCAATGGGAATACTTCCACCTTCTTCATATTCAATCAAATGATATCCAGGTTCGGAATCTTGAGTGAGATTGTCACTGATCATGATAGTCAATTTCATAATGAAATGGTGGAAGAAATAGCATTTAAACTGGGGTTTAAGCATAGCCATTCTTCCCCTTACTACCACTGGGAAAATGGACAAGTAGAAGCCGTAAACAAGTCTCTCAAGACCATTTTTCATAAAAATATCAACCAAAGAAAATCTAACTGGTATATCATGCTTTATCCATCACTTTGGGCATACCGAACCTCAGTCAAAACTTCCACCATTTTTTCTCCTTTCTAGTTAGTACATAGTGTAGAGTCGATCTTACCTATTGAATGCAAGATCCCTTCCCTTAGATTGGCAATTGAACTCCTACCTGACACTTCTGATATCGAACAACACCTCGTACACCTAGAGAGTCTAGATGAGCAGTGTCGAGACACCTCTACGACTATCAAAGAAAATAAAAGACATGTCAAGGTCCAATACGATAAGTCTGTCTGTCCTCGGTAGTATGTTGAGGGTGAGTTGGTCGTGCTATATGATCAAGCCAAAGAACCACTAGGGGCAGTGTTGGAATCCAATTCAAAATTTTCAATTGCCATATAAGTTGCCTACACCTATGTCTCTTGAACTTGAAATTTCTGTCGCATTTTGCAAACAGAAGACATTTTTATTTCATGCAACATTTGCAAATTGGTTTCGATTTAGTTTTCACGACTGAGAGCGTGAAAACTCCTCCATCACTATTTGGACTGTCGTGATCTTCTCATTTATATTCTGAAAAGCACTTACCTTTGGTTTTCTATTAAGTGGTTGGGATGATTTTCAAACTACGTCCATTTACCTACTTTTACTTTGATTGTGCATTTTGATGTTATTTGATTAATAAGCCATTGAGAATGCAAATTTATTGGTTACATTTGATTCTATAAGGGTCATGGTTGATTTTGGTTTTATATGATATGATCCTTATTGTTATGAGCTCTTGACTTATCGATTTTATGAGATCTTTTGTTACAATATTTTAAAAAACTTTGAATCAAAAAATTTGACTATGCAACAAGCGCATTGGTAATATTATGAGTTTCATGGAAATAGCTTGAAGTTATGCAATGGTGCGTTGGTTAACTTTCGGTTTTGGTTTAATGGTTTTAAGTTATGCAATGACTCATTGATATAATATATGGTCTTGGTATGGCAAGTTGATACAATTATCCACCGCCCAAATTGTCGAGTTGGCCGATTCATATGGTTTAAACGATATTATAGTGGATGGAACAACACTGTACTGTGCCATTATTATCCTGCATGGCGAGGATAATCCCACCACCTTCGCACGCATACATTTAATTCATTCCCCTTTGAGCACTTGCAGCTGTTAGTCGTAACGAGTTTCGCCTCTTTGTATTGTATTGTTCAATCCAAACCCTACTATGCACCCTAACCATGGCTCCAGTCGTAAGGGTTGAGCCCAAAGGTTTCCAAGCATTGTTGATGTTCGATGGCACTTATAGCGACCTGGAGGAATTCGGATGGCTCCCGTTCATATGAAGATTCGATGGTTATAACCCTAACGTGGCTCAGCAATTTGCGTTAACCTTTGATGGCTGCCGAACCAAAGTTGGGGATGTGCAGCTGGAAATTGATGAGCAATTTCTCAGTTTGGCTACCAGTCTGCCTGCTACTGGACATAAGTGGTTGAAAAATTGCAAGGTGAAATATGTCCCGTGGACATTGTTCTTCCGATCTCAGATGGTGAACTCCTGTGACAAAGGATTACCTGCAAATATGATAAAACAACGTTGGCATGACATGCTAATGGTAACCAAGCAATTCATTACTTACAAGAGCAGTTATGGGTTCGTTTTCTTGTTTCACCTTCGTCTATTGATGGTTTTTATAGGCTACGAGCTTAATATGCCTCACTACATGCATAGGAGTCTGTTTAATATGGCTAAAAGGTACAAATGCAACCAGGCCGATACCAGCCTCTTCCATTTTGGGTTAATTAAAATGCTTATGGTTTATGAGTTGGGGTTACGTCGTGACTGTTGGAGTGATTTTCTCAGTCGTAATGGCTTTGAAGACTCAAGCCCACCACAAGTTGATAAACCTATGGTAACTGAAGGCAAGTCGGTACCACCTGTGCCTTATAGTGCTCTCTTACCCAAACCCCTACTCAATTCACCTATGGACCTACCCATTTCTGTGACCCAACGTATGGAAATTCCTAAACCCGTAGCCAAAAATCCTAAAGCTAAAACTGGTGCAAATTCTAAAGGCAAGAAAAATGCCCGATTAATCTCTCGCATGGCAAGAAATAAACTGAGACCCCCTATCAACCCAGAGCCTATCATGGTCAGTGAAGATTCTGATTCAGAGATTGAACATTTCCTTCCAAATGAGTATCCCTACTCAGAAGGTCTGAGTGACAAACCCTCATACGACTTTGTCAAAAACCTACCATCTCGTTTGCGGAATGATCCCAATTCTCCAGGCATTGAAATATCTCGTGGAACCCTCGGTGACTTGTCGAAACCCTCTCCTGCTCAACCAACTGCTCCACCATGCGATCAGTGTGGCTTATGGTTGGAAAAATACTACCTAGATGTGCCGATGTTGCAATCCAGAATTCATGCTCTGGAGGATCAAGTGGAAAAACTCACCAGTCACAATGCGAAGGTGCAACCCACTGACAAGAGACATCGAACAACAGGTTCAATTCTATTCAAGAACGTCGAGTCGGCTACAACAATCATCAATTCGAAATTGGCATAGCCCGAGCAACCTCGCTGGTATGACTTTCACCCATTTATATGTGACACACTCATAAGCTCTGTTTACAGCGTGGATTGGTGTTGACACATAAGCATGCATTGTTGTATATAATTTCATTTTGAT
>ML788931.1:379289-403587 GCA_009831015.1 Picea engelmannii | reverse complement strand
CCCAAATCTGTTGTTAGACTAGAAAAGTTTTATGATTTTGAAGATAAATTTAAAAATACGGTCAATTGCAAAACCAACAGTTCCTCATTGTCTTATGAAAAAGTCAACTTAGGGACTAATGAAAATCCTCAGTGTATCAACTTGGGCTTGGGATGTTCTAGACAAGAAAAAGATGCTTTTGTTAAATTATTCAAAGAATTCAAGGATGTCTTTGCATGGACTTATGATGATATTAAGACATTCGATCCTAACATTATACAACATGTTATCCCAATGAAACCCCAAACCTTACCCTTCCAACAAAAACTGAGAAAAATGCATCCTAAACTAGAACCGACCGTACAAAAAGAATTGAATAAACTCCTAAGTGCTAAAATAATTTTTCCTGTCAGACACACTCAATGGGTATCCAACCTCGTCCCAGTGTGGAAGAAAAATGGAGAAATTCGACTTTGTGTCGATTTCCAGAACCTCAACAAAGCGTCTGACAAAGATAATTATCCCATCCCTCCCATGGAACAGATTCTTCAACAAGTATCTGGTTCCGAGAGGCTATCCTTACTATATGGTTTCTCTGGATACAACCAAGTCTTGATGTCTCCGTCAGACCAATTAAAAACTACCTTCCGTACCCCGTGGGGCACTTATTCTTATCGCAAAATGCCCTTTGGATTGATTAATGTTGGTGCTACCTTTCAGAGAGCAATGGACATTGCTTTTAGAGGCTTAATCAATCACTCTGTAGTATTCTACTTAGATGATGTGACCATTTATTCTAAAAAAAAATACGATCATCTAGCTCACTTACGATCCGTTCTGCTACGATGTCGTAAATACGGCATCTCTTTGAATCCCAAGAAGTCCATCTTCGCAGTAGAACAGGGTAAATTACTAGGATTCATTGTGTCTAGTGATGGAATGATTATTGACCCTGAGAGGACCCAAGTCATCGCTAAAATTCCTCCACCTACCTCCAAAAAATCCATGTAGTCCTTCCTAGGCTAGATCAATTTCGTGAGAAGATTTGTCCCCAGTTTCTCCGAAATGGTCAGGCCTCTCCAGAACCTAATTAAGAAGGACACCCAATATCACTGGGGACCCACTGAAAACCAGGCTTTTAACGATATAAAGAAGGCCATAATAGACGCTCCGTCTCTCATGAGCCCTGATTTCTCTCAAGACTTTACACTCTATACTTTTGCCTCTGATCATTCCTATGTCGCGGTCCTAACTCAGAAGAATGACGAGAACAATGAAGTACCCATCGCCTTTATGAGATCTGCTTTCAAAGGTGTCGAACTTAACTACCCAGCATTCGATCAACAAGCCTACGTTGTCTTCAAGGCAGTTAAGCATTTTCGGTCTTATCTTTTGAAGTCAAGGACGAAGGTCATTGTCCCTTACCCTGCCATCGGGAATTTGTTAGTGCAAAAGGAGTTAGGAGAGAAAAGAGCCAACTGGGTCACCTCCTTGCAGGAGTATGACTTAGAGATCAACCTAGCTCAGATCGTGAGAGGCCAAGGGTTGTGTAAGTTGGTAGTTGATTCAGAAACCGAACAACAAGAAGATAGCGATACGTTAGATCTAGAACAACATGATCAGAATTTGATTTGTTGCACACAAAGCCTCGTGAGTCCTTGGTACGATGATATTAGACACTGTCTTCAACATGGATCAACACCCCGTCACCTTGACCCAGCCAAAATAAGAGCGTTGAGACTAAGGTCTACCTCCTTTCATCTAGTTAATGGTATATTGTTTCGTTAGAATTTTGATGGCGCACTGATGTGTTGTCTTGAAAAGGACGAAGCAGAAAGAGTCTTGCTTGAGTTGCATGTAGGAGAAGCTGGTGGTCACTTCGGTGGAGACACCACTGCTCATAAGGTTTTAAGATCTGGTTATTACTGGCCAACGCTTTTTAGAGATGCCCATGCCTTGTGCCGTAAATGTATCATTTGTCAGAAAGCATCAGGTCGGTTGCAGAAACTAGCCTTCCCCTTGCAACCCGTCACAGTCGATTCTCCTTTCCAGCAATGGGGCCTTGATATCATTGGTCCTATTAACCCTCCATCCTCACAATAGCACAAGTATATTGTGACAGCCACTGATTACTTTACTCAATGGACTGAAGTCGTCACGCTAAGAACTGTTAACGCAAGTCAGGTGATCGCTTTTCTAAACTCGAATATCATCACTCGTTTTGGCATCCCTGATTGTCTAGTCTTTGATAACGCTTCATACTTTTCTTCTCTTGAGATGAGTGAGTTTGCCTTAGAGAAAGGAATAAAGCTGAAGTATTCCGCTAGTTATTATCCTCAGGGTAACGGCTTAGCAGAATCAACCAACAAGAACTTGATCAAGATTATCAAGAGAACCGTGGCTGAAAATCACAAGAACTGGTACAACGCACTTCTTAATGCACTGTGGACTGATAGAGTAACACCCAAAGTCACTATAGGTAATTCCCCCTTTTTCCTCGTTTATGGCAGAGAAGCCATTTTGTCACCTCATATTCTTCTTCCTTTACTTCAATTGTCACAAAAAGTTCAAGAAGAAGATTGTCCCCCTTTAGAAAGCCGTATTAACGCTTTGATGAAGTTAGAAGAAGTAAGAACCCAAGCTAAGCGTAAATTAGACCAACATCAACAACTGATTAAAAGCTGGTTCGATTCTAACTCTGCTTCTGATAGGAATTTTGAAGAAGGCAATCTCGTCTTAAAGTGGGATAAACCACACGAAGGGAAGGGTGAACATACCAAGTTTCAAAATTTGTGGCTTGGGCCATTTTTGATTGCTGAAAAGTTGGGTCCTAGTTCCTTTCAATTACAGAATCTTGAAGGGCAGCTTGACACCTACCCGGTGAATGGCCAAGCCTTGAAAAGATACTTCGCTTGATTTCTGCCCTTGTATATTATGTAAATATTTCTTTTGTTTGCATTCTTTTCGTTTGTTTCTTGTTTTGATTTTGATTTGATTGAATCAGTTTTGTGTGTTTTATGAAACGTATGCATGCTTGTACACTGAGCCATTTAGACAAAAACCATGGGAAAATTTCTTTGCTGACATAACTTCTGAAAGATTGTACGAACATTAGTGATATATTTCTAAAAATGACATTCATGTTGGAAAATTTTGTTTGAAAGAAGTTTACTAATTTCAATCTCTGAGTGAAGTTTGTCATGATCATTTTTTATCTTTTTATGCTGTCCCTTTTCCATAAAGGAATGACTCAAAAGGATGTCTCCCCGTCATAGAAAGTTGTTTTAGAAATAAAACATTTTTGGAGATGAATAAAGGACAATACTAAAAAATTATGATGAGGCCTGAAAAAATATGATAAGCTATCAAGATTTTTCAGCGTCACCCCGCTCAGCTATCCACAAAAACAAAATAAAAATATCAATAAGAGTCGTGGGAAGTGTTTGTAAACCCGTCGGGATACTGAACAGGTCTGCTGGCAGCGGGTAAATGCAAGCATGGAGCCAAGACAACTTCGTCGGGGTACTGAACAGGCCTGCTGGCAGTGAAGCAATGTCAGGTAAATGAAAATCTGTAAAATTATAAGAAACCTCTTTTAAAAGTCCTTTATTCTGATCTAGAACTTCTTAACAGGATACAGACGTCCGAGTGGGTTAAATGGCAACCCTGTCAAGGCTATGGACGCCTGCTGGCAGCAGTGGCCATGCCAACAGTATTGAAGATTTTATCATAAAAATCATGACTTGCTGATCTTAAGGTTGTTATTGGTTTACGTCTTTTAAAACATCACTGAAAAAGATAGTAAATGATGATGATTGTACGATTTTCTGGTTGTTGTTTTTAAGTCAAAATTTTCTTTGATGTCCTCATCTGAATTTGTTTCTTTCGACAGAGATAACTGCTTCTCCCAGTATGTCGCCATTGTTGGCAGCCAATTCATTTTTTTCAATTTCCATATAAGATGCCTACACCTATCTCTCTTGAACTTCAAATTTCTGCCGCATTTTGCAAACAGAAGACATTTTTATTTCATGCGACATTTGCAAATTGGTTTCGATTTAGTTTTCACGACTGAAAGCGTGAAAAATCCTCCATCACTATTTGGACTGTCGTGATCTTCTCATTGATATTCTTAAAAGAACTTACCTTTGGTTTGATATTAAGTGGTTGGGATGATTTTCAAACTACGTCCATTTACCTACTTTTACTTTGATTGCGCATTTTGATGTTATTTGATTAATAAGTCATTGAGCATGCAAATTTATTGGTTACATTTGATTCTATAAGGGTCATGGTTGATTTTGGTTTTATATGATATGATCCTTATTGTTATGAGCTCTTGACTTATCGATTTTATGAGATCTTTTGTTACAATATTTTAAAAAACTTCGAATCAAAACATTTGACTATGCAACAAGCGCATTGGTAATATTATGAGTTTCATGGAAATAGCTTGAAGTTATGCAATGGTGTGTTGGTTAACTTTGGGTTTTTGTTTAATGGTTTTAAGTTATGAAATGACTCATTGATATAATATATGGTCTTGGTATGGCAAGTTGATACAATTATCCACCGCCCAAATTGTCAGGTTGGCCGATTCATATGTTTTAAATGATATTATGGTGGATGGAACAACATTGTACTGTGCCATTATTATCCTGCATGGCGGGGATAATCCTACCACCTTCGCACGCATACATTTAATTCATTCCCCTTTGAGCAATTGCAGCTGTTAGTCGTAACGAGTTTCGCCTCTGTGTATTGTATTGTTCAATCCAAACCCTACTATGCACCCAAACCATGGCTCCAGTCGTAAGGGCCAAGCCCAACGGTTGCCAAGCATTGATGATGTTCGATGGCGCTTATAGCGACCCGGAGGAATTCGGATGGCTCCCGTTCATACGAAGATTCGATGGTTATAACCCTAACGTGGCTCGACAATTTTCATTAACCTTCGATGGCTGTCGAGCCAAGGTTGGAGATGTGCAGCTGGAAATTGATGAGCAATTTATTAGTTTGGCTACCAGTCTGCCTGCTACTGGACAGAAGTGGTCGAAAAATTGCAAGGTGAAAGATGTCCCATGGACATTGTTCTTCCGATCTCGGATGGTGAACTTCTGTGACAAAGGATTTCCCGCAAATATGCTAAAACAACGCTGGCATGACCTGCTAATGGTAACCAAGCAATTCATTACTTGCGAGGGCATGTATGGGTTCGTTTTCTTGTTTCACCTTCGTCTATTGATGGTTTTTATAGGCTACAAGCTTAATATTCATCACTACTTGCATAGGACTCTGTTTAAGATGGCTAAAAGGTAAAAACGCAACCTGGCCGATACCAGCCTCTTCCATTTTGGGTTAATTAAAATGCTTATGGTTTATGAGTTGGGGTTACGTCGTGACTGTTGGAGTGATTTTCTCAGTCGTAATGGATTTGAAGACTCAAGCCCACCACAGGTTGATAAACCTATGGTAACCAAAGGCAAGTCGGTACACCTGTGCCTTATAGTGCTCTCTTACCCAAACCCCTACTCGATTCACCTATGGACCTACCCATTTCTGTGACCCAACGTATGGAAATTCCTAAACCTGTAGCCAAAAAGCCTAAAGCTAAAACTGGTGCAAATTCTAAAGGCAAGAAAAACTCTCGGTTAATCTCTCACATGGCAAGAAATAAACCGAGACCCCCTATCAACCCAGAGCCTATCATGGTCAGTGAAGATTCTGATTCAGAGATTGAATGTTTCCTTGCAAATGAGTATCCCTACTCAGAAGGTCTGAGTGACAAACCCTCATACGACTTTGTCAAAAACCTACCACCTCGTTTGTGGAATGATCCCAATTCTCCAGGCATTGAAATGTCTCGTGGAACCCTCAGTGACTTATCGAAACCCTCTCCTGCTCAACCAGCTACTCTACCATGCGATCAGTGTGGCTTATGGTTGGAAAAATACTACCCAGATGTGTCGATGTTGCAATCCAGAATTCATGCTCTGGAGGATCAAGTGGAAAAACTCACCAGTCACAATGCGAAGGTGCAACCCACTGACAAGAGACAGTGAACAACAGGTTCAATTCTATTCAAGAACGTCGAGTCGGCTATAGCAATCGTCAATTCGAAATTGGCATAGCCCGAGCAACCTCGCTGGTATGACTTTCACCCATTTATATGTGACACACTCATAAGCTCTGTTTACAGCGTGGATTGGTGTTGACACATAAGCATGCATTGTTGTATATAATTTCGTTTTGATAAATCGAATTTCGTTATCGTTTTAGTTTTGAATTGATCCTATTAATCATAATGTGGATTTGATTGTTTTAAATTGGTTGCAATTGAATGTTCTGTTGCATCTATTATAGACACAAATTGTTTTGCATTTCAAATTTTGAAACACGATCTATGTTTTGATCCGAATTGGTTATGATGAACATGATGGGTAAACGATGGTTATCTGTTAAAATTTTATTTACATATGACTTTGACCAGCCCAGATACGGTTTGGATTATGTTTAAAAAAAGGTTTTGTTTTATATTTACCGAAATCGTGAATTGATACAAATCGTAACATTCATGCAACTCCCAACCAGTCAATTCGTTGTGGCCCGTCGACCCTGTTCTCTTTTTAATGGAAATGACAATGGATATTCGGTTACGAATGGATTTGTAAAACGGAAATGATCATGCCTAGGATGATGAGTTGTTCCATATTTGATTCAAACCCGATTTTATTTGATTGCAACCCAGCTTATGGTTATCGATGTTGTTGAATTTTGACTGTGTAACGCCCAACAATCTAAATCTATGGCAAAGATGGCTAATACTATTATGCACTTTTCATTTTGATTGTATCGTAACAGCCTTTCCATATTGGTTTTTGATTGAAACAACAAGAATCTTATGCATATCGTTACAACAGTATCAAATCGATGTTGACTATGGTGGATTATGAGTTTGCTGGATTAAATTATGGTTGTGATTGTATTCGATTACATCAAATCTCATATGATACGATTCACCATTCATTTCATTTAACATGAAACAGTTTGATTGCTATATGACCTAGTTTTATGGTAACTGAAAACAAAGCATTCTTTACTCTGTTTCGATTGCATTCATTTTGATATTGTTTAATTTGAATGATAATTTCAATTGAATCATTAGTAATTCATTTTTTGATGATTAATAAAAGATGATTGGATTTTATTTTATTTGATTTCTATCTGGTCTTGTATGCTATTCTTGACTAGCTACAGAATCAGAAGATTCTGTAGCTAAGTCTGTGGAATCAATTTTTTATTGTTTTCTTAATGAAATATCTTTCTAATTTGATATTTGTGTTCTATTGCAGGTAAATTCGAATTGGCAGTAGATATGATGAGCAATTGGGGGATATTTCAAATATTTCATTTGCACTTTAGTTGCTTAGTTTAGAAGATTTTGGGGATTTTTCCCAGATTATGTAAAACTGTTTGATATTATCCACAAGGAAGTTTTACCTTGTGAAGAAACCTATATATACTTATGATTTTTGTAATAATCATCATCCTCATTCGTGGGAGAACAAGGATATGGAGTTCTGATACAGACTGGAGCAGAATTGATGTTTTGTCACANCTTTAGCTTCTCAATATATCAACATTTTGTTTCATGTTTTGTATATCACTTTGCTTATGGTTTATGACTACTTTAGCTATCTAAATCAAATGCAAATGATATAATTTTATTATTGTTATCCATATCTTGTCTCTTCCAAATAGATAAAAGACATAACGATTGTTAATTCAATTTGTGAATGACAGGTTAATCTTCTTCATAAATTGAATTGTTATATATAAGTCCTTGCATAACAGGTTTCCCTTATTGCAGGAATTTATAATCATAAGATTGTTATGATTTTCTTTTATGTTTTGTTTGTCCTGTAAAACACTTCAAGAAGCAGCACAACAGATCGTTTACGAGAAGCTTATGGACTAACCGGTGCGAATTTCTTCCTCTGACCAGCTTAGAAGTCATTATACACATGACAGACTTGGAGCGTTTCCAGGTCAATTAGTCTGTTGTTTACTGTTTTCATTAAGTAGTTTAATTCATATATAATCGTAATTAGATTTATATTAGATTGTTTAATTTCAGTAAATATATTAGATCATTTAATTTCAGTACTGTTTATTTCTTTTTCATAAAATACAAAAATCAAAAAAAAGATTCTTGACTGTCTTAGGGCAGCGAACACATGAGTTTTGCAGGTTTTAATTAAATCTGTAGATTGTTTATAATGTATATTTGTGAATAAGTAATTTTACAGCTGATAATTAGATAGTTGATTTGAGTTATTATAATAGTAATTAGTGGATTGTGTATAATAGTTAGAATAGTTGTATTTAGTTTTAGTTTAATTAGTAGTTTGTTTTAATTAGATTAGTGTATTAGTTAGTTTTTAGTTAATTTCTTTTATTGAATTTGTTTTATTAGTTTAATTAATTAGTTTTAGTTTCTTTTAGATTACTTAGCTCAGATCAATTCTCTCTTTGGTTTTCTTGAAAGACCTTAGATCGGCCAATGGAGCTGTTAAACTCGTCAGGGTGGTCCATTCCAAACGTCTTGGGTTATTTAGACAACCCCGGACCGGTTCCACTCTCCCAGTTGACGGACGGTCAATTTCGCCCGTCAACAGGCAGGCATGTTCAAACCCATGTGGCATGGCCCCTATATCGTGCAATGTGTCTTAGAAAAAGGATCCTATGAATTAGAAGATTATGAAGGGAACATGTTGTCTGAGCCCATGAATGGGATCTATTTGAAACGATATTACGCTTGAGACCTAAGATTGGGCGTAAATCTTTGTATAATAATGTAATTTATCTCTTTATTTTTATCTTCATCTTGATTATCAAGTTTTGTCCTAATGGACTAATACAACAGTGGATGGATTTTATTTTTGTAGTTTTATCCAAGGATTCTTGCAGTTTTCAGTGCCATGTCTCCCATTCGTAACTTTGGACAGGTATTTTCGTTACATATCATATAGGATAGGTATCCAATCCATAATGCAACTTGCATCGTCCTATGATTGCCACTCATATGCCTTAGGTACGAACCCATTTTATAGCGACAAGGAACCTTCTATCTACAACTAGAAGTGTCGTTATCGAATGGTAGAGACTTACCAAACATGGGTACCCTAGTTAGATCCCCTGCTTCATTTGGTTCCCATGCAAATACTTTTGTCTATAGCACCAGGAGTCTCTTATTTATAATACATGACTTTATGTTTGAACCTCATTTATTACTCATAAACATGTTGACCTATACTTGGAGGACTCCCAAACGAGTCTAATTTAATTTCTTTTCCGACTCATTTCAAAAAGAAAAAAGATTGTCAAGTGAACTTGTCTCTTTCACACTCGTAAATTGGGTTTGAAAGGAAGTCTATTTGGTGCAATTTTATCCTTTTTTCAAACCAAGTAGACTAATATTATGAAAAAGGACATTTTTGGCATTACATTATAATTGCATCTCATTTTCTTGCTTGTAGTATTGAGCCTATTGTCAATTCTCAATTTTGTGTTATAAGCCTCTCACCTCAGTAGTTTGCATCATCGACCAAGCAGATCCTTGTTTATATCCTTTGTAGCTTGACACCCTATACTGAGAAGGAAATATTGCCCCAAGTTTCCATCTCCCGCATGCACCTCCTTGCATTGAGCATAGGTATGTTCCACTGATGGAACTAGTTTTCTTACTTGTGACACTTGTTTCCTCCTTTGTATCATAACATTCATTTGACTATGAAAAAACTAAAAAATACGGGCGGGAAAGGAGTATTATATTATGTAGGAAGCATTTGTGTCGTCTTTGAACAGAGCACAAAATTTTTGAGTCCACATGTCATCAATTTTGGGTTTAGCATGACCTTAGGAAGCTAATCTCATTACAGAGAGTTTACTCCCCCGACTGGTTACTCTTTCAGTCCCTATGGAGATTTTTATTGATGTCATAGTCTTCCATATGTCTCATGCTCTTGTTCAAAGGATGTCTATCAACCTGTGTCAGCCATTCCTCATAACTCTTTACTTTATATGTCAACCATACCCTCAGTGTGTCTCAGAGTTACATGAAGTTGTAGTCCTATTGCGCACCCTAGTCCTACTTTCCTCATTGGTAGGTAACCTTGAACCCAACATTCCACATTTCATTATTGGTATCTGACTGGGTGGTTTCCCTTTTGTTCAATGGCAAGAAATATATTCACACATTGGGATCTGTGCAATTTCTTGGATGTCATTAGCCTTATTGGTGGTTTCCTCACCTTTGTCAACAATTTTCCTTATTGGTTGTTATTCAGAGGGTATTTTTTGTGTACCGCTTGCATCTGACACACACGAAGGATGCACAAGGTCATTGATTCGTGAGCATGTTCTTCGTCCGTTTTCCTCCAAATAATCAAGATCTTGCTTTGTACCTCATTCTAAACGATGAGAGATACCTTAATGCTCTCCTTTCAGGCGGTCTCCTTCCATCGACTTCATCTCATCTATTATAGGGACAATACCTAGAGTCATATGAGTACCTAGAGGCTTGCATTCATTAGTGGCAGGTTATCTCACCATCGACAGTTGGGAATAAATCAATGTCTTCTGATTGATGGATTCTTCAAGTGTTTGACCCTGACACCTCTATTCACACTTGTAAGAATGTACTTGGTGCCTTGATACCTACTTTCATTATTGGTAGGTTGTATCGTGTTTGTTAACGGTATACCTTAATGACCGGTAATCAAACAAAGTCTCATTGTGTTTGACCTCAAATCCTTTATTCACACGATGTAGACTTTCACCTTTGGCGGATTGTGTAGAAGACTTGAAGACATCAGTTTATAGTCGCAGCTCTCCTGAATTGTTGCTACTTTTCATTGGACCAATACCTATGTGACTTCAGTGATCATGGGAGATCAGATTGTACTCCATTGTATACAGATATCTTCATATTGATTTTGAGGCTGGTTTTACTAGGCCTCGTTCATGACTATGACAGCCTTTGGCATGTAACCACCTTTGTATTGCCTACTCATGGCCATGAATAGTTGTTTGGTATATTTTCACATGGATCTGCAGTGTAATTCAAATTGGAAACCATGTGCGCAAAGTCAATGTAGATCGTAATGAACAACCAATTCTTCCAATTGGTTCCCCATTACTCCACTTCTGGGTATTATAATTTATTTCGGCCATCGCAGATACTCCATTAACCTCACACATTAGGGGGAATATGTTATATCAAGATTTGTATCACCCTATGCAAACTTGCACAAAGGGCCTTTTTCCATTTCCCTATGCAGACTTGAAGTCCCTTTTTTGCAAATCCCAGAGCTAAAAAAATTATTTTTCCACATATACACACCTTATCTATTATAAAACATGTGTATACGTAGGTTGGATCACTACAACCCGTGTACATCGGGTTTTGTGCCCAAAATTAAAAAATGGTGTTGGGTTTCCATGTCACGTCATGAGATCCATGATCCTTGACCTTCCATATACTGGAAACGTTCTAACTCGACCCTCCAGTTCCACTTGAAGGATATAAATGGGCCAAATCTAAGCTATGGAAAAGAGGAGAAGAAATCAACTTTGAGAGCAAAGTTACTCTGGAGAAATTATTCACTTCATATTAGGTATGCATCCCTTTGTCCTTTTAATTCTGAACACATTGTTCAGCCCCCAAGCTCTTCCCTACTTGATTGAGAACCTCATTGTCTCTCTTATATGAGCTTGCCTTTGGTGGAGGATTGAAGTGGTGGAGGCCCATATGGAAGGGACTTAGTTTCTCGGTTATGAACCGTGCTGACACAGAAGTTTGTAATTCATTCACTTCTGTTGATTACATTTTAATAGAAATACTATTTTCTCGTCCATTTAATATCTTGCAAATATTTGAATTTTTATTCCATGGGAATATTTGTTATGAATGTTGATGGACTGTGCTATTGAATGTGCTAACATTATATATTATCACCATATTCTTGTGTTACTTGGTTTTTTAGGACAAGTTGCAAGTGTATTGCTTTGAGTCAAGTGCTCAACAGTGTACTTCATCGAACGTCTGGATGAGGTAGGCCTTTTATCTTGTCTTGCTAGCATATTTGTTTATATAGCATACCTGAGATTAGAGTTGCTTTCTACAATCATTTCTGTTTGTTGTGGCTTACCCCTAGACATAGAGAGATTTTCCTTGTAACATCAAGTTACATTTTTCATGCAACTTTAATTTATAAAGTAACTTCATTGTAAAAATGATTCTCACTTATTCTATAAAAGTTCATCATTTCTTAAGTAACTTATTTGTAAAAATGAGATTATAGGCAAAGTTCAAAGGAGGGGAATTTCTTTTACTCGGCCACATCATTGTGTATCCATCACCACATGGGCCAACTTCTACCTACCACATGGTGCTTTGGTTACCATTTATATCTTTTTTAAAAATGGGATAACTTTCACATTCAAAGTCTATTTTCAATGTTGTTTTTTTTAAACAACTTATTTTTTTCAAGAGATTTTCATCTAGATAGTTAGTTTCATCTTTTGAATCCATATTATCTACATATTTTAATAAGGTTTCTCCAAGTGATATTTTGCTTACCAGTACAAACTACTTCTCATGGAAATCCCATATGGAGGATGTACTAAGAAGTAAATGATTGTACCAAATTACCTTGGGAAAATAACAATCCCCCATTAATGCCAAAAACAAATCCAAATGGGATAGTAAAAATGATGAAACACATGGACTCATTAGAATGTCCATCTCTTGTGATTTATAATTTCACCTTCAAGGAATTGATGACCTGGATGAAGTTTGAGCTAAGCTAGAATTTGTATTTGGTAAACATAATGTGATTCAAACCCACCATATTGAAAATCAGTTAATGACCTTAAGTCCTAATTATTTCCCTTGCATCGAAGATTATTTATCTAATTTCAAAACACTTATAATTTTACTTCAAGACTGTATAATAGATTTGAAGAATGATTGATGTATATATTGTTAGGATATTTAGAAACTTAGGAATTAGTTAAGATCTACTTGGTATAATGTGTCGTTAGGTAAAAGTGTGTTTCTTAGTTTGTTTCTTTAGTATGCACTCGTAGTTAGGAAATCTTACGGTCACGACATGTTCCCGACATAGATTGATCCGACGATTCATATTCTCCTTGATATTAACAGCCATTGATCTGTGGATTAACACCCGATTGGTCCATTATATCTATTTAAATATCATGGAGGGTCATTTTTTGATGATCTATTGTGAGAAACTCTCTTGTAAAATCTCTATGTAATATTTTTCTTTTGCGTTAATAAACTGCTCCAAGTGGTTGCATTGGCTGGGGCCATGGATGTTTTGTTGTAGGGGTTTTACCACATCAAAGCATCAATGTGTTGACCTTTGATATGGTTGTGTGAGTGGTTATTGAAGGTGTTCATCCTCTATTGGAATACATGTGTTTTCGAACATGGTATCAAAGCATGTTTGAAGACCCACTCCTGTTATAGATCGAGATCGTGATGCCGAGGTGCCTCATCTCCATTTTCTGTCATTTTCGTACATATCTGGGCTGAGAGAACTGTTACACTGCATATGAAGCACTCATTTCAGTCAAGAACACTTTTCAATTCACTCGAAAATGTTTCTGTTTGCCCAAGATAAGTCCATTTCAGTCAGATCCGGAGGTATAAAACCTGAATACGCATTTCTTTAAATTTTTGCAGGTATTATTTTGGTTATATTTCAGTTTTATATTATTTGTTTATGGGTTGCTACTCTTTTAGATCTATGTATTCTCTTTTCCCCGTGCCCTATGAGATCTCAGCAAATCAGAAACAGGAAGGAAAAGGTGCATCTCCTAGGTAAGCTAACCGAGATCTAACTCTTGTTGTCATCGAGAAGCGAATTTTTTTTCTTGTGTGAAAAGAGTTTTTTTTTAGCACGCTCTCCAACAACAACAATCCTCTTTCAAAACAATACAATATGTTTGCTAGACCATTTGGTTAAAAGTTGTCTTATTAAGTAAGAGGTCTTGATTTCAAGTCTCTCTTTTGTTACCTTTTTTATTAAATTCATGCTAAAATTTTAAAGTGTATTTCACTTCAAGTATACAAGTGAATCACTATAAGTAGCTTTAATATTTTATTTTAGAGTTATTTATTTTTCTTGAAGAAGCTTCATTGTAAAAGTGATCCCCAGTTCTCTTTATAAAAGTGGGTCACTTCATAAAGCAACTTACACCACCACATGGTCCTTTGGTTATCGTTTATGTCTTTTTTTAAAATGGCATAACTCTCACATCTGAAGTTCATTTTCAATGCTGTCTTTTTTTAAAACCGCCTAACTTTTCAAGATTTTTCCATCGAGAACATAAGTTTCAGTTTTTAAATCCATATTATCTACAAATTTAATATGGCTTCTTCCAGTAATTTTTTTCTTACTAGCACCAACTACCTCCAATGGAAATCTCATATGGAAGATTTATTAAGAAGTAAAGGCGTGTACCGGATTACCTTGGGAAAGGAAAAATCACCCATTGATGATGATGAGAAAGTCAAATGGGCTAATAGGAGTGACAAAGCATGTGGACTAATCGGAATGTCCATCTCTCCTGATTTAAGGTTCCACCTTAAATAAATTGATGACCTCGAAGAAGCTTGGGAAAAGATTGAATCTGTGTTTAGTAAACTCAATATTATTCGAGCACAATAGTTAGAAAATCAAATACTGTCATTAAGTCCAAGTGATTTTTATTTCCTTGGAGACTATCTATCTAAGTTTAAAACACTCGGAATTTTATGTGAAGAATGTGAGATAAAAATGGAGGAAGAGCATTGCATCTATCTTATTCTTTATAAGCTAGGTAGTGCATATTCTATGTTTTTATCTACCTTTTATGTCATGAGAGAGGCTCTAGGGAAATATTATCAAAAACCCACTCTTGAGTCCTTTTGTGTTGCTTTGATTAGAGAGGAATATAAGCTTGTACAACTTGGAGTGATCAACACTACAGGTACCTCCAACAAAGCCTTAGTTGCCCAGTAGAAAGATAAACCCAAGTATCCCAAGAAGCAACATCCTCGCTACAACAACAAGAAACATAAGGGTCCCAAACCCGCTCAGACAACTTCAACTCCTAATGGTGAAAAAGGAGCAAAATATAAAAATAAGAAGACTGACAGACATTGCAACTTTTGTGATAAAGATGGTCATGATGAGTCCAAATGTTTCAAGAAGATGGCAGCTTTAGAAGCAACGATGAATAAGCACATCAGTATTGATTCTACTTATTATTATTCTTCTTATGGACATGCACTTTCTGCTTCTACTTTCTCCTTCAATACAACTTCTACTTCTTCTTGTGATGAGTGGCTTATTGAGTCTGCAACATCTTATCATATGGCTGAGGATAAAGACATATTTTCTTCTCTAAATGATGTAACACCAAAAAAATATTTATTGGTGATGATATATATCTTAGTGTTGTAGGATCTGGAACAGCTCAAGTAGATAATGGTCATTTCAATGATGTATTATGTGTTCCAATTCTTTCTTGTAACCTTCTATCAGTATATCAAATCACTAATTCAAGTGAATGTAAAACCGTAGATTTTTCACCTCACCAAGTTGTAATCAAGGATCTAAAATATCCTAAGCATGTTCTTGCAACTGGAATTGTTGATGATATTACCAGGTTGTACAAGTTTGACAACTTTGGGTCATCATCTTTTTCATCAGTTTTTGTTGCTCATAGCGATGACTTGAGCAAACTTTGGCATGAGCGGTTCGGTCATCTAAACTATCGCTCATTGCAGCAACTATGTAATCAATCGATGGTGACTCATCTTGCTCCTATTTCATGCGGAGATGGTGTTTGTGTCGGTTGTGTTCTCAGAAAACATCATCTGGATAGTTTCAAAAAATGTGCCTCTTGGCACAGCTCGGGCCCTTTGCATCTTGTTCACAGTGATTTGTGTGGTCCACTTTCTTCACCTCATTTTTCTGGGTGCAAGTATTTTTTAACTTTCATTGATGATTTTTCCAGACATACTTGGGTTTACTTCTTAAAACTTAAGACCAAAGTTTTTGACAAGTTTTTGACCTACAAGGCCCTTGTATAAAAGCAATCTTGACATCAAATTCAAAAGTTAAGAATAGATAATGGAGGCAAATATGTGAACAATAATTTTACAAGTTACTACACTACACATGGCATCCAAATGCAACACACTGCTCCATATACACCACAACAAAATGGTGTTTCTATGAGAAAGAACCACACATTAAAAGAAATGGATAATTGTATGATCCAATCTAAGGGATTAAGTCTAAAGTATTGGGAGGAAGCAATCAACTGTGCAAATTACATAGTCAATCGCACTCCCACAAAGGCTCTTAAAAAAATAACACCGGAAGAATCTTGGACTAAAATTAAACTAGATGTAAGTCACTTATGTGTATTTGGCAGTATAGCATGGGCTCACATTCTTGATGAGAAAAGGAAAGCATTACAACCTAAAAGTGAGAAGTGTATGTTTGTTGGTTATTCTAAAGATGTCAAAGGTTATAGACTTCTTCAACCTCATTGTAATGAAATTATTATTAGAAGAGATGTTAAATTTGATGAAAATATCTTGGCCTGTGAGCCTAATTCGACAATTGTGCCTTCTTCGACCCGCGAGCCATATTTGACATTTGTGCCTTCTTCAATTCTTATTTTGGTTTATTATTCAGATTATGACAGTGAGAATGAAAATCCACCTCTACCTACTCACCTTCCTCTAGAGGAGTCCTTTGAACCTGAACCAACACCAGTTCCACCACTTCCTAGATGGGTTAGTTCAACATGAGAAGCAGTTGGTGGTCTTGTTGGTGATCCTTCATATCAGTGTCGAACACATTCACAGTTCCAACGAGCCTCTTCTCTTTTGGCTCAAGTTTCAGAGACTCATCATCCAGAGACATTTGCAGAAGTTTCAGGTCATCCATATTGGGATATATAAATGAATGAAGAGTATCATTCTTTAATGGAAAACGATACTTGGGATCTTGTACCTCTTCCAAAATGAAGAAAACTTGTCAGATGTAAATGGGTCTATAGAACTAAGTATGCATCAGATGGAATTGTTGAAAGACACAAGGCTCGATTAGTTATCAAAGGATTTTTCCCAAGTTGAAGGAATTGACTATAATGAAACCTTTGCCCCTATAGCTAAAATGAATTCCATCCGCCTTGTTCTTTCCCTTTTTGCCTCACATAAATGGGAGGTCCATCAGATGGATGTTAAATCTTCCTTCTTGCATGGATATTTGCAAGAAGAAATCTACATGGAACAACCTCCTGGCTATATCCAAAATGACTCTAGCCTTGTTTTTCGCCGTAAGAAATCTCTATATGGTCTTAAGAAAGCTCCCTGAGCTTGGTATGCCAAAATGGACAGCTTTCTTATTGACATCGGATTCTCTAGATGTCATTTTGATCCTAATGTCTATACCAAGAAAGTAGGAAGCCATCTCATAATCCTTGTCCTTTATGTTGATGACCTTATCCTCACTGGTAGTGACTCAAAACTTTTAAACCATGTTAAAACAAGCCTTAAGAAGAAATTTGAAATGATAGACTTAGGATTTTTGCACTATTTCCTTGGCCTCCAAGTTTTGCAAACCAATGAAGGAATTTTTCTTTCCCAGTCTAAGTATGCTTGTGACCTTCTTTGTCCCTTTCACATGGATTATTGTAAACCAACTCCTTCTCCCTTCCAGTCTGGAGTCAAGCTTACTACCACCTGTACTTCTCCTAAAGTTGATGCCACCTTGTACCGTTAGTTAGTTGGTAGCCTCTTATACTTGACTCATACCCGTCCTGATCTTTCCTTTGTTTTTGGTCTTGTTTCCCGGTATATGAAAACACCCCATGAAAGCCATTGGAAAGAAGCTAATAGGATACTTTGATATGTCCATGGTACAGTTCAGTTTGAGATACATTAAAGTTTAGGGGGAAATCCTTTATTGGTTGGTTTCATAGATTCAGATTGGGCCGGCGACCCTGATGATCGAAAGTCTAATGAAGGTTATATTTTCAGCCTTGGTTCAAGAACTATCACTTGGGCCTGTAAGAATAAACAGGCTATTGTACTTTCTTCAGCAAAATCAGAGTACCAAGCAACGGTAAATGAAATTCTGGAAGCCTTGTGGCTTTGACAGATACTTTCAGAGTTTGGATTCTAGCAACATCATCCAACCAGCATTTGGTGAGACAATTAGAGTGCCATCAAGCTCACTAAAGACCCAGTTCATCATCAACATAGAAAACACATTGAGATACACATGCACTTCATCAGAAAGCTAATTCATGATCAAGTTATTGAAGTGCTCTTTTTCCCTACAGAAGATCAAGTTGCAGACATTTTCACAAAGTCTCTTACAAAAGTGAAGTTTTCCAAACTTCGATCTATGTTAGAAGTTCAGGAATTTGTCATTAAGGGGGGATAGGCTATCATGCATCCTTACTTATCCTATTGTGTCACTATTGTAAATCCTTCAATCTTATCCCAAGTTGTTCTTAAGGGGGGATGTTAGGATATTTAGACACTTACGAGTTAGTTAATATCTACTCGTCTAATGTGTCATTAGGTAAAGTGTGTTTCTTTAATATGCACTAGTATGCATTTGTAGTTAGGAAATCTGATGACCACGATATGTTCCCGACATAGAGTGATCTGACGGTTCATATTCTCCTTGATCTTAACGGCCATTGATCTGTGGATTAACACCCGATTGGTCCATGATCTCTATTTGAAGAGCATGGAGGGTCATTTGACGATGATCGATTGTGAGAAACTCTCTTGTAAAATCTTAATGTAATATTTTTCTTTTTCATTAATAAACTACTCCAACTGGTCATGTTGGTTGGGGACGTGGATGTTTCCCCGTAGGGGTTTTACTACGTCAAAACATCGGTGTGTTGATATTTGATCTGGTTGTGTGAGTGGCTACTGAAGGTGTTCGTCCTCTATTGGAATACATGTGTTTTTGAACATATATGTTATTCTTGATAATCTTGGTAGTGCATCTTATGTCTTTTTATTTACCTTTTATGCCACTAGAGAAGTTCTAGGGGGTTCTTATCAAGCTCCCACTCTTAAATCCTTTTTTGATTCTTTGATTAGAGAGCAAGATAATCTCTTACAAATTGGAGTGATCATAACTGTAGGTACATCTAACAAATCCTTAGAGGCCCAACATAAATAAAAAACCAATCATCCAAAGAAGCAACATCCTCACAACAACAACAATTAAAACAAGGGTCCCAAACCCTCTCAACCAACTTCTACTCCCAATGGTGACAAAGGACCAAAAACAAAAAGTAAAAATACTAACAAGAATTGCATCTTTTGTGGGAGAGATGGTCATCTATAGTCTAAATGTTTTAAAAAGATGGAATCCTTAGAAGTAGTGATAAAGAATCACAACATCAATCTTGATTCTTCTTCTTCTAACTCTTCTTCTCATGAACATGCACTTTATGCTTTTGGTTTCTCCTTCAATGCAACATCTACTTCTTCTTTTGATGAGTGGCTTATTGATTATGGAGCATCTCATCATATGTCTAAGGGTAAAACCATTTTTTCTTCTCTTAATGATTGTAACACCAAACAAACATTTGTTGGTGATGATAGATATCTTAGTGTTGTAGGTTCTCGAATATTTTAGGTAGATAATGGTCATTTCAATGATGTATTATGTGGCCCAAGTCTTTCCTACAACCTTTTATTAGTATATCAAGTCACTCATTCAGGTGAGGATAAAATCGTGGAGTTTTCACCTCACCAAGTTGTAATCAAGGATTTAAAATATCCTAAGCATGTTCTAGCAACTGGAATTGTTGATGAGATTACCAGGTTGTACAAATTTGACAAATTTGGGTCATCATATTTTACATTAGTTTTTGTTGCTCATAGTGATGACTTGAGAAAACATTGACATGAGTGGTTTGGTCATCTAAACCATCACTCATTGTAGAAACTATGTAATCAAAATATGGTGATTGGTCTTCCTCTCATTCTTGTATTGATGGTGTTTGTGTTGGTTGTGCTATAGAAAAACATCATCGGGACAGTTTTGACAAGCATGCATCGACCCTTTTGCAGTCTTTTCATAGTGATTTGTGTGGTCCACTTTCTTCTACTTCTTTCTCTAGGTGAAAATACTTTTTAACTTTCATTGATAAATTCTCCAGATGCACTTGGTTTTACTTCTTAAAACTCAAGAGCGAAGTTTTTCACATGTTTTCATCTTAAATGACCTTGTATAAAAACAATCTAGACATCAACTTCAAAGGTTAAGAACAAATAATGGAGGCGAATACATGAAAAACAAATTTAGAAGTTACTGCACTAGACAAGGAATTCAAATGCAACATATTATTCCATATAAACCACATCAAAATGGTGTTGTTGAGAAAAATAATTTCACATTAAAGGAAATGGCTAATTGTATGATCCAATCTAAAAGATTAATTCTTCATTACTAGGAGAAATCCATCAATTGTGCCAATTACATAGTAAATCACAATCCCACAAAGGCTTTAAAAAATATAACAATGGAAGAAGCATGGACTAAAACTAAGTCAAATGTAATCCACTTATGCATATTTGGTAGAGTAGCATGGGCTCGCATTCTTGATGAGAAAAGGAGAGCATTATAGCCTAAAAGTGAGAAGCGTATTTTGTTGGATATTTTGAAGATTTCAAAGGTTACCAACTTCTTCAACCTCATTCCAATGAAATAATTATTATAAGAGATGTTAAATTTGACGAAAATCTCTTGGCCTTCATGTTAAATTTGATAAAAAAATTGGTTAGTTTCTAAAGGATTCTCTGAAGTTGACAGCATTGACTACAATGAAAACTTTTCCCCCATAGCCAAAATGAATTCCATCCACCTTTTTCTATTCCTTGTTACCTCTCATAAATGGCAGGTCCATCAAATAGATGTTAAATGCACCTTATTTCATGGGGATTTGCAAGAAGAAATCTACATGGAAGAACCTCCTAGCTATGTTCAAAATGAATCCAACCTTATATGCCACCTTATGAAATCTCTCTATGGTATTAAGAAAACTCCTTAATCTTGGTATGCGAAAATGGATAGCTTTCTTCTTGACACCAAATTTTATAGATGTCATTCTGACCCTAATATCTATACCAAGAAAGTAGGAATCTATCCCATAATACTTTTTCTTTATGTTGATGACCTTATCCTCATTGGTAGTGACCCTAAGATTTTAACCCATGTGAAATCCATCCTTAAAAATAAATTTGAAATGACAATCTTGGCCTATTTTCATTATTTCCTTGGCCTCCAAGTATTGCAAACTAAAGGAGGTATTTCCCTTTCCTAGTCTAAGTATGCATGTGACATTGTTCACCACTTTCACATGGAAGATTCTAAACCAACCCCTTCTCCCTTCCAATCTTGAGTCAAACTAGCTACCACTTGTACTACTCCCAAAGTTGATTCCATTTTGTACCATCAGTTAGTTGGTATGCTTATGTATTTGAATCATACCCATCCTGATATTTCCTTTGCTATTGGTCTTTTTTCCTGATATATCAAACACCCCATGAGAGCCATTATAAATATAAAAAAGGATACTTTAGCATTTCTAGGGTACAATTCAATTTGGGATACATTACAGTTCAAGGGGGACTCCTTTGTTGGTTGGTTTCAATGAATCAGGTTGGGCCACTGACCTTGATATTCGAAAGTCTACTATAGGTTATGTTTTCAACCTTGGTTCTAAACTTGTCACTTAGGCTTGTAAGAAACAACATGTTTTTTTTGTTGGATTACTGAGAGGGGGGGTGAATCAGTAATAGAGCAATTTAATCCTTTTTAACCATATAATCCAAGTGTTATATCAATGAAGCATTATCATCCAATAACTGCAGAGTAAATAAGAAATTAACAAATGAACAAACATGCACATACACAGTACACTAGTGTTTTACATGGAAACCCAAATCGGGAGAGAACCATAGAATGTTTTTTCGTATGTCTTGAAGAATTACATTCATTCGAAGCAACAACTTCCTTTTTTTCCAACTGCAACTGGAAGGAGGCTCCAAACCCCTAGTTTATCAGGCTACAACCTGAGGGAAGATCCAACTCCCCAATTCTATGGCTACAACCAAAAGGAGGCTACAACCCCCTATGTTCTCTGGGTACAACCAGAAGGTGGCTACAACCACCTGTCCTTGCCCCATCTTGCAACCCTGAAGTAGAAGTAGAATGATGGAACCACTGTCAACCTGTCACTGTGAGATATACCATTGTAAACCTGTACCAATAAATATGAACCATGCATCAACCTGTACCTCAACCTGTAATCAACATGTACCATATACAAGTGCATCAACCATGCACCAACCTGTACCAACTAACCTGTAATCAACCTGTACCATAAACAAGTGCATCCAACAATGTATCAAGTATGTACCAATCATGTGTCAACTACTCATCAACTATGACTCATCAATATGTACCAACANNNNCAACTATACACCTCATGTATGTGCCAACTCATCAACTACTTGTCTCAACCATGTACTCAACATGTACCTCAACCAAAAGCCCTCATCAATTTCATCATCCAAATATTATTTGTAGCTCTGTAATAGACCTGGTGTATATGATCACATTCCTGCAAACCCTCCTTAACTTCAACAACAAGATACTAGCATTTTCATCAAACTTTTCTTTAGTCTCACATGCCTAGTTTTGGATTAGTCAACAATCCTAACTTGAAGTAATCATAACTTTGTACCTGTAATGTATAAATATCTGAAACTGATACACAATGTTCTCCACTGTGTTTTATACAATTCCACCAGGTTTCACTACTTGGAACCTCTCAGAAAAGGAGTTATAGAAAAAATGGCATTCCTTGTTGAATTTTGGCTTATTCTAGAGAGCAACCTTGTAGAGCGTGCCCCACATGGAATATTTTTTGAATGGATAAAAAAATATTAAACATCATACTACAGACTGTACCCTAACCAACGCATTTTTTTTCACTGAATTTGGATCTGTTATGAAAACATTATGACGTTTTTACCCGAAACACTTGTTTTTAACTAGTTTCAGGACTAGCCACAAACCCTATTTTCCACGGAGTGTAACTCCAAAAATAAAATGACCCACAAGCTGAATTTTTTACCACAGATACTTGGATATGTTTTCTCAATGGAATAGAAATTTCACAGTCTGAATCATTATAGAAAAAAAATTATATGGAAAATGGTGAGATGACCTGTAAATAACATACCTTAGAAAGCACCATCAAAAGAATTTATCCTTCCTTGCATTTTGGCCTTATTTTCGTCACCTTCCCTCAGAATTTTGGCTTAGATATACTTGGTTACCTCAGACACCTATAGATATTCAATATGCTCAAGTGTGATTAAAATTAGAGAGCTTTGCCTCTTATTTATACTCTCCAAGTAGCTTCCTTAAAAACATCTTCTAGGTCACTTGGCCCCACTTTCCTTATTTTAGGGATAACCCACTTCTAATTTCTCCATTAAATTTATTATTGAAATAATTTATTTTGTATTCACTTTGAATTATAATACACTCATTACTTCAGTTTATTATTTACCTTTTAAAATCTCTTAAACCACTTTGACAACTTTGACCTTTTGGGGCTTCTAGATGACATATGAGGGTCCTCCAACTTCGTAAGGCCATAACTCTCAAACCATGAGGAGTTATGTGATGTTCCACATACCACCAGACATGGAATGACATGTACTATCCATATAGAATAGTATTATCTAAAAATATATCATAACTCATTCCGTTATCCATCAAACAAACTTGGGTCCATTACCCAAACCTGGGGTCTCCAACTTCTCATGGCCATAACTCTCTAACCCTGAGGAGTTATGTGACGTTCCACATACCACCGAAAATGGAATGACAAGAACTATCCATATAAGATAGTTTACTTGACAAAATCATTTTCCTTCATCTCATTATTTGTTAAGCCCTAAATAGTGTGTTCTAGGATAAATTCGTGAGTGCGGACACAGACCAATCTCCACAGATCCACCTGGATCTGGAACAAACTGAGATAGAATACTACTCTTTCCCTAATTCTAAAGTATTGAATGGACAAGAGAAGAAGGATGATGTACTTACTTTATGAAAGCTCTCCTTATCTCTGTTGATCCCCGCTCTGCTACGATGCTCTTGCGTCGTCCAATCAC
>ML788931.1:339057-375691 GCA_009831015.1 Picea engelmannii | reverse complement strand
GATACCACCCTCCTTCCATCACTTCTTCTCTAAAATAAAAATCTAAGGTTCAAGCAGTGGAAGATCACATCGAGCATCAACAACAAGTTCTCCAAATATTAAAGGACAACCTGACCATGGCACATAATCGTATGAAACAACAAACAGAACAACATCGTAGAAAAAGAAGTTTTGAAGTAGGGGATTGGGTGTTTTTAAGACTACAACCATACAAACATGTGTCCCTCAAGAAATCCAAGAAGGATAATAAATTATCACCTAAGTACTATGGCCCTTATAAGGTGTTGAAAAATATTGGTACTATGGCATACAAATTAGAGTTGCCTACATCTTCACGAGTACACCCAGTTTTCCATGTTTCATGCTTAAAGAAGGTTATAGGTGACAAGATCCCAGTTCAAACTATATTGCCAGAACTTGATGAGGAAGGAAAAATCATATTGGATCCTGAAGCCATCACTGACATAAGAATTCGTCAGCTAAGGAATAGATCCATTTCAGAGTATCTCATTAAATGGAGGAAACTACCGGCTGAACATTCCACTTGGGAAGATGAGTCTTTTATACAGAAGCATCCAAAGTTATTCAAGCATTGCGGACAACAGTTGTCTCAAGGGGAGGGGCATGTTATGCCCTAAATAGTGGCTCGTTACCCCTTAATTGGGGCATATTATATTAGTAATGTTATTTTATTTATGTCAGCTTTAGGCCATTAGTTGTAATTATACCTCCTAGTCTCCTATATATACCAAGGAGACATTTTCATTTTGAATCATATTGTAATTGTACATTTATGTGGGCATAAGGAGGTTTCCCCCTCGAAGAGGCTTATTATCTGAATTTATCTCTTTTTCAAGGCGTTGAGTACTTATTCTGAGGTTTTTCTATGCTATATTGATATTTGGTTCTTAACATTATTCCACAATTAAGCATGGGTTCTCTTACTCCGCAAAGCATCTTCTCGTGAGGGCTTTCACCATAAGGGGACCACTTTGGATTTCATCCATATTTACTTCTAATCAACCATGACAAGACAATAATGAGACATCTTTACATCAAACAATATTGGGTCCATTACCCAAACCTTTGTGCTGCGGGACTTTCTTCAAGGGTTGACATCAATGACAACCAACCTTAATCAACAATTTTTCTTTCTTCAGTAGAGGTAGAGTATCGAGCAGTGGTTAATGCAATTTAAGAATCCTTATGGCTTCAATAGACCCTTTCAGATTTTGGATTACAACAACAACATCTAACCACCCTCTAGTGTGACAATTAGAGTGACATCAAGATTGCCAAATATCCATCCCAACATCAGCGTTGCAAACATGTTGAGCTAAAAATGCAATTCATCAAAAAGTTCATTCATGATCGATTTATTGAAGTGCTCTTTTTCACTACAGAAGACCAAGTTCTAGACATCTTCACAAAGTCTCTTACAGAAGAGAATTTTTCCAAACTTCAATCTATGTTAGGAGTTCATAAAGTTGTCATTAAGAGGGGATATGCTCTAATGCCTCCTTCCTTCTTCTATTGTGTCAAATTTGTAAATCCTTCAATCCTATCCCAAGTTGTTCTTAAGGGGGGATGTTTTCATATTTAGACCCTTAGGAGTTAGTTAAGCTCAACTTGGTCTACTATGTCTTTAGGTAAAATTGTTTTTCTTAGTGTGTTTGTTTAGTATGCATTAGTATGAGTTTTTAGTTATGTAATCCAATGGTCATGATATGTTCTAGACATAGAGTGATCCAATGAATCATATTCTCATCGATCTTAATGGCTACATTGATCCATGGCTTAACACCCAATTGATCCATGATATCTATTTAAAAAGCATGGAAGTTCATTTGTTCATGATTAGTTGTGAGAAACTCTCTTGTAAAATATATATTTTTTGCATTAATATATTTCCTCAAGTGGCCATGTTGGTTGGGGCCATGGATTGTTTCCTCTTCAAGGGTTTTAACTACATAAAAACATCGGTGTATTGATATTTGATTTGGTTGTGTGAGAGGTTGTTGAAGGTGTTCATCTTGTGTGGGACTACCATGTTTTGTCAAACACATTATTGAGGGAGATATGGCATTAATTGTTTTTCACAACACCACTAACCCTATTGAGTGTTATGATTGGGGCAAATACTGAAGTGACCAAATGGATCTACAATTCATGGTTCTAAAGGATTAATAAAAATGAATTCAAGTAATACTCCCTATTCATGCATTTAATGGTGTCTCAAGTTAGTATTGATCAAAAGTTATTTATGTTACCGTAAATATCATACCGATCTATACCTCCATCTGTGGTATCCAAAAATGTTATATAGCTCCATGAAGCACCAATGGAGGCATAACCATTCCACCTCTACCAACATCAAGAGAAAAGTGACTCCGCTCTACCAAAGTAATAACACTTTTAGAAGTTAGATAGATAGATTCTGAAGATAAATATATAAGAGAGCGTGGCCATGATTTGATTCACCGTATATGCTTTGTTGAAATTAAATGATGCTTAATATGAAACATTCTTGGTGCAATGTGCATAAGCACGTAGATATTATGTTCCCTTTGAAGTTTAGGCAAGAACATATGTTCCCATGAGTCAATGCCAAAGAAGTGCACTACATTATAGTTCAAAGAAAGAAAATTATGAAACTATGGAAGCATGACAAAAAAATTTAAGGAAGCATAGATATATCTAAACATGGAACAATGAGAGGATAAAAAAGCTCTAAAAATTTCTATGTTTTTTCATTTCTAGATAGTATTTAGAGAAAATTGATTTACTACAGCTCAATGAGCTAGCTAGAGCGGTTGAGTTCTTTGAGCTTGGTGCAAGTGGTCTCATGACTCCAATTCATTTGGCATATAAATCTTAAATTTTTTACTTATAATAATCAGGATTATTCCTTTAATGGATAAATATATGATCAAGCAAAGGCCATTTCATTTTTTTTAGTTGAGTTTTCTTATTTGAGTTTTTATGTAAATCTTCATGAGTGATTTCTGTTCTATATCAAAATGAATTGTTTGCTTGAGATACATATAGTAGAATAGGGGCATAGGAGTGAACATAATAACTTTTTTTTTCTTATATTACATGCTTTTTAAAGTTGGATAACTTCCTAACAACAATGTGAGAAGATTACCCCTCCCATGTGAAGGTAGAGTTGGAGAACTTCCTAAGAGTAACTTGAGATGATTGCGCCACCCATAGGTTAGCATTCTTAACACTCAAATCTTTAATGTTATTTTTATTACCTTCTACTAGATTTCGACTTTATTTGATCATTTATAGAGTGGCATTTGTCAAGGATATATGGTTACAATACAAAATAAAATGTCTATGATACAATGTTGGGAAACTATGATAAAACATTAAACGTGATATAGAATGACAAGTATGGATCATGAAATGAATATATAGTTGAATAAAGTTTGACAATTTACAAAACATGGATTCGTATGAGGGCCTTAAAGAGAGATGGAAATGATTCAAATCAATTTGAAAAGAACCTCAAAGAAGACAATTTTGGTGCTCAACTTTTGGGAATGGGGATACCCATAATTATTATTTTCGACAAGCACATAATCCATTGTACTCTATGTTGATACATAGTCATTTTCATATAAAGGGATAAATATTTGTACAACGCAAATCACTCATATTGTACGGTTGTTAAATCAATAAAAATGTTGTTCATGTGGTTTCAACTAGGGCAAGAAATATTCCAAGTCCTCTTTATTATTCCAAGCTTGTATGCATCAACATGTATGTGATATCTGCATGTTGCATTAAAATTGCGCACTTTTTCTCCCTTGAGGAATTATTATGCTTGTAAAATGGAGGAAACAAAGAGACTTAAACTAGGTACAAGAAAGTCAAACACTTCACTTTGTAGCTGAGAAGAAAATAATTATCAATTGTTGACATGCTCTCTAATATAGTTTCTATCAAATTTGTGATTATAGCTTTTGAATTCTGCTGCAATATCTTCCATTTCTTCCGCATCTTTTGCCAACTCTTCCTCTAGGTAGTAGGCATTGGAAACAAGGTAATGATCCAAAAAAGTATATCAATGGCACCATTATTTTCCATTTGATGGTTATTAAGTGAAAAAATGAAGTGTTCTCAATTTACTAATATAATACATTGAATAGACATGCAAGGCTCATTTATAGAGTAATGAATTACATGAATTGTCTCAATTCCTAACAAAATGTATATATATATATATATATATATATATGATTTTTTTCAAAACATCTTTTTGATGTGAAAAGAAAGGACATTGGTTGATATGAAAGGGTGTACCAACTTTTGAAAATTACTTAAAATATGTTCTAGAAAAGTGCTTTAGAATTAGAGAAATGGAATGAAAAAGATATTAGAGTCTACAAATGCTCAAAATAGGGAAGGGGGATTGGGAATTACAACCTTTCACAACAACAATAAAGAGTGCCTATGAAGAAAGGAAAGAAAGAAGGAGAGTAGAAAAAAAATAAAAAGAGGGAGAGAACCCAAAAGGGTAACTCCAAGATGTATATAGTTGATGTTTGACATCTACATTTTTTTAACACCCAACCTCTTTTAGAGAATCTAGAGTTCATTTGTTAGTTCATGCCAAAATCTAGAAAATTTCCAAGATTGGAAGAAAATCTTGATTGTCGATTTATCAAACTAGAAGTGCAACCAAAGCTATGAGTAAGCTCGACATTTGATTAGTTGGGAAAACATAAACTATGATGGAGAAAAGAGACATTTGTGTGATACCAATGAGTAAAAACCTCATTTCCTTGATGCAATACCCCAAATAATTTCCCACAAAGAGTCAATACTAAATGCACATGTAATCTCTAGGGTGTTTTATCTAGTTAATTAATCAACTTTAGAAGGGACCATTGAAATAATTATAGGATTTTTATGGTGCCACATGGAAGTCTCTAGAAACACCTATGATTTTTTGCAACAAATATGTCGAAATTTCAATTGCCAATTCCAGAGTTTAGATTAGATCAAGAAGATCAATGGGATGTATAGACTAAAGTGCTTGTTATTTTCTTCCCTAATTTAGGAGAAAATTGTCCATGTTTTCTATTCCAAATGTTGCTTAAAAGTGGATTGGGAAACACATTTAGATTGCTAAGATGAAATTCCTTTATTTCCTACCATGTATGTAGTCATCAACTTCTATTTAGTTTGATTCATGGTGTCGAGAAGAGAATCTTTGCAATAGCTCAAATATTTGCATCATTTACCTCATCATTACTTGTAGAAGCTCATTGATGCATGTGGAAGTGATTCCCCACAAGTGAATATGTTGGTCCAAAAGCAAGTATAAATTCATTGGCACAAGTTGGTATTGGGATTTTACTTAACTATGAAGCTGATTTACAATGGTTTGATCATAGAACATGATTAAGAATTATTAGGCACAAAAAACATAGTACTATAAGGTTCAAACAACACAATATAAAGCTAGGAAAGAACCCCTCATATGGATACCTTGTTTAGGCTTTAATGAGGGTATTATTTAAAATAGTTTCACATAAAAAAGATCCCACTAGGGATGGTGCTATAAAAGTATATTATTACATATGAAAACATCTAGGATAGGAAAGTAATATATATACCCCTTGGTACCTCATGTTAGCATTTGATTTTTAATTTTTCATCTTATGCACAAGTGTTTATTACATAGTTCTAGAATATTTTAACAATGATTAAGGGGAAACCATTTTCCTACATTATTGTGTTGCATTTATGATGGCATTCTAGAGTGATACATGTTGCATTTATGATGGTGTACTGGAGTGATCATGGATGACTTGGATCTTGGTTGGATCCACATGCACACCATGTGCATCAACAATGTAGCCTAGGTGCTGGACCTTGCTCATGCCAAAAGAACATTTTTCCAATTTGGCATATAGCTTGTGTTGTCATAGAGTGTGCAAAACTTGTTGAATATGATGTAAGTGTTCCACCTAAGTCTTGTTGTAGATGAGGATGTTATCCAGATACACCACTACAAAAGAGTTAGTGAAAGTCCACAAGATATCATCCATCATCCTCATGAAAGTTGTTGGGGAATTTGTCAAACCAAAGGGCATGACCAATCATTCAAAAAGACCTTCTTTTGACTTGAAAACAGTCTTCCATACATATTTCTTCTCTATTGGGACCTGATGGTAGCTAGAATTCAAACAAATATTACTGAAGTATTTGGCCTGCTTGATATGATCAAGGAGATCGTCGATTCGGGGAATTGGGTACAATTTCTTGACTCTGATTTTTTTAAGGGCTCGATAATCAATGTAGAGTCACCAGGTCTCGTGTTTATTCTGCACCAGCATGATTGGGATTCCACAAGGTGATAAGTTGGGTCAGATTCTCCCCTTGTGGAGTAGTTCTTGGATCTAACGCTCGATCTCCTCATTTTCTAACAAAGAGCGACGATAGACTGGCCCATTGGGTAGCGGTGTGTCGAGGGTCAGATCAATGGAATGCTTGACCTGACAGTGCATAGGTACCACAATAAGTGATGAGAAGATTTATTTGTATTCTTCCATGACCTTATCCATTTTCTTCTGCTGCGTGGAGAGGTCGATTGTGGAGGCCATGGATGTGGCTGCAACCTTTCACTCACTCTGAGATTGAATCATGAAGAACAAAAACTTTCAGGTCTAATAAATGACCTTCCTGCATTGCTTGGAAGAGATCAAGGAAATAGAACTAGGTGGGACTACCTCGGGTATCCTGTAAAATTTCTTGTTCAAAGTAAGAATAACATTGTGAGGCATAGACTCATATACAACATGAAGTTTCCATAAATAAGGTTGGCCAATAAGAACATCACAAAATTCAAGGGGAGCAACATCACACAATACCTCATATTTTAATGGCTTGATGTCGTATGACAGGCGGAATTGTTGGCTAACATGAAGATTCTTTGGAGGAGCCATCCGATGGTGTAGGGTTGTAGGGGCGGCATTGTCAATAGGGTTATCCACTTGACAACCTCTTCTGAGATGAGGTTCTTCTAGCTACCTATATCAATGATGAAGTGTAGCAGAGTACCTTTCACCCACATTTGTGAATGAAAGAGGCACACATCATTCTCTAGCTCATCATGTTCATCAAGCTAGATCTTGGTGGTAGAAATGGTGGCATTGGGATCCACATCAATGATTCATCTCCCCTTTTCTGGTTCTGGCTCTGATTCAGAGTCAGAGCCCACATCTAATTCATAGTCTTTCACCTCATCCACGAATTACTACTTTGAGCGATGATTAGCAGTGTTATGTCAAGGGCTCTTATGGAAGTCACACCACTTCACGGTATCCTTCTTTGTCTTTCCATTGTCCTTCTTTGCTTGCGACTTGGACTGGCCGTGCCAAGGTTGCCCATATTTTATTTATCCTTTTTTTCATGGGTTGGGGATGCCCTTTCACTGCTTCTATTGTGAGGGGTTCCCACACCCAAACTACAACATCTTTTGTTCAAGCTTCTACTCAATTTTGACGACATATCGATAGGTCACGCCCAAGGATGAGATGTCCAAAAATTCCATTTATGTCTAGATGTACTTGAGCACAAGATGTCACTCATAATATTTGATACCCAGCTTGGTCCGCAAGATATGGAATACATTGGTGAACTCTGGTACTATTTGGTCTCTTTCCTGCCGCAGTGTGGTCCATCTTGTATACAAGTTGTCATAACTTCCAACAAGGTAGTATACTTAATAACATACCTGAAGGAACCCCAAGTGGGTGCAACTGCAAATAATGTGGATCCCTCTATTTCCTTTTTCTCATAGAATGTCTCCCACCAATCTTTGACATGGGGGACAGCCTTGGGGAGCACAAATGTAATATTTTCTCTATCGAAAAAGTTGTGGACAGAAAAATACCCTTCTAGAAGGTTTAACCATTTATCTATGTTATCTGCATCTATTTTCCCTTCAAATATAGGAATATAAAAATTGATTTGTACCTTGAAGGGGGAGAAACCTCTACTTGAGGTGGATGTGTCGCTTGTCGGCAGACATCAAAGGATTTGTGCAAATTTTTCCATCATTTCATTCCTCTGTCGCTCAAGGGATTCCTTGAGAAACATTTTGAAAGGATCTCTTGTCTCGTCGTCTTTCATTTTGCCTGCCATGGATGGTTTCTTGGGCATTTGAGAGCAGTTTTCCTCAATATAAACAAGCTCGAGACCCAACTCTCTGTACCCTAACCGCATCAGGGACGTGCACTAAAAAAAACAAGGAGCAGAGTGCACCGATACCATTGATCTGGATTTATGAGTGGAACGAAATGAAAACATAGAATTATAATATTAACACAGAGGAACAGTGACTAATAATAGAGATACAGTAAAACTTGACTTCTATTAAATAAGAAATATGTTGAAACTGTCAAATGCATATTGAAAACAATTTTGCTAGAATAGTGGCAACTTATATCTAAGAAGAGATGTGAAGGATACACTCATTCACAAGAAGATGAGTACAATGAGGCTCTGAAGGCATTTCTACAATAAACATGAATTCCAAAACCCTAGACATACAAAAACCTAACCCTAGGAGATGAAGCTCCAAAAGTCATGTGGGCCCCATTGGGGTAAGTTAGTACATCAACTTCTCGGGGTCGTAACTTTTTCATACGATATCTATTTAGAGCGCACGATAGCTCATTAGAAAGGTATTGACGAGGAGCTTCATTTAATAGGACCAATCAAATCCATTGGGTTTCATTGAGGTTACCAATCGTGAAAAAAAATTGTTTAGGCCCTCAAAATGGCCCTGAAAGTTTGGGACCTGAAAAACTGCTAAAAATAGTAAGTTACCAAAAAATTGTTTTGAGCCAGTTCGAATAGGTGGGTGGTCACCAAGATCCTCCTGGATCATATATGTTGAAAAATTTTCTTGTTTTGAGAAGGTAGAACAATCACCTTGCAACTACTATTTATTTCCTAGACCTAGACCTAACTGACAAGTGACCAAGATAGGGGGAAGTAGGCTTGGCTATTTATTGTTATTTGATCCCTTGAGGTCACCAAGGAATCCTTATGGTGGACCTCCTCCATCACTAAAATTAGGGAATATCCTACTTAGGTGTCAATCGTAGTTTCTTCCATATTTAGCAATATTTGGGGATATTGTGGTGGGCTTTGCACAAGTACAAATCATGCGATAACATTTTGGCACCATTTCTAGGGAGGATTGGGTCATTCTCCTCATGAAATTTCTTTAGTGAACTTTCCCCAAATCCCTTATCTTACAATTTTACCTCAAAACTCCACTTAGATTAGTTCCTTCACCTTCCTTTGATGATCCTAAAAGGACCATCTGGAGACTCCACAAAGCTCAAGTTGGTATTCTAACCCTCCTAAGACTTACAAAAGAAGGATTCATCATAATTCCCTTGTGATTAAATCCTTATTTGGTGGAAATCTTTCTTTATCTATGGTGGATCAAAATAAATGGGTATCCAATATCTTTAAATCCTTATACATGTTTGCAATCCTAGGGAACCCTTGATATGAAATGTATCTGAACCAAGAATGGATAATACTTAGTACCTGTAAGACCATTCAACAAACTATGATGGTTATGTAAACTATGTAAATGATCAACAAATATAAATTTGAATAAGACGAGAAAAATGAGAATGTGTGAGGAAAATTAAATATAATTAAAAATTGAATAAGAGAGAAGGCTAAGGAATGGGAAGTGAAGATCCATGTTTGTTGGCCTTCCCTTACCCCCCCTAGCTCTCCCTATTTCTTTCGCTACACTCATTCTCAAAGGGGTCGTATTTTTTTCCAAGAGAGGGATCACTAAGAGGAAGAGAGTGGTGTACCAAAGATTTGTTGAAATCAAAAGACGGAGTACCATTCACCTAGTTTTCCCATTTGGGTTCTAGGGTAAACATTGTGTCCACTTCGTTACAAATTGTCTTGTAGGTATTCTCTAATTGTTAATTTTGTGTGATGAATTTTCTATTCTTAGTTTGATTAATGGATGAGGAAGACTGTCAATTGTAGTTGTGATAGCTTCACATGCAAATTGGTTCAAGTTAACGTGAGAAATACAAGAATGACCATTGTGCAGACCATCCAAACAGAGAAATAATCTAGGTCATCTGTTTTCTTGTGAAATAGAGATCAAGCGTTATTATTAAATAGTTGTTGTAACTATTTACCAATGTTTCCATTCTAGAAATTCCTCTCATCTCTTGCAGGCCATTGGGTGTTATTTCTCTCTCCTTGAATGTTTATCCTTTTCTCAAATGTTTTTTATTGCCTGCACCAACCATCAATTACCTAGGTGGTTCCATACATTTCTAGGAGAATTTAAAGTGTTTGGTACATTCTTAAATGTTTCAGGGCATTTTTAAATGAGGTTGGGAGTTTTTCTAAGTTGTTGGGAGAAATTACATTGTCTAACATGTTTTTAAATGGCCCTGTGTGTTTTTTAATATTGTCGAGCATTTTTTAATGATGTTAGGAATTTACAAACCTTGTTGGGTGAAATGACTTGCTCTCCTGAAGTTCAATTTCATCCACACAGATAATTTTCTTTGACAAGACGATTTCTCATTGCCTGGGATGAGTTAACAATGTCCGGTCGATTATTTTAATTGTTGGAGGTTATTCTCTAATGCCATGCACCTCAGAAGTGGGTTGAGCATTAGAATTACTAGTTGAGTCGAATTCATATGGACTAGACAAGATCTCATTGCATGGGTTTCTTCTCATCTGCCCAAATGATTTAACAATTCCTCTAAGAGTCTTATACAAACATGGTCGACTACACACACCTCTAAATTATTAAATTCACCTCTGGTCGACTTCATTTCGATCTGAATTTGACTATATCCATTTTCCAGTCACTAGGTCAAAGTTTTATTGTTAGAGAGACTATTTATCTTCCCACAAGCTGCCCATGGATGTAGCACACTAATCTCTCCTCCGCTAGGAAAAATAATCCATAGGTGGTCATTTGGATTTCCTCTTGGTTGACTTTAAATTGACCCAGGATGGATTTCTTGTATGTTACAATTAGTTCAAGTCCTATGATCTAGACTCTTTGGATCATACATATACTTCTATCGATCCCCTTCTTATACATTCCCTTGAGAATAAAATTAAAGGAGGAAGTCATTCATCATACTAGCTAGGAATCCACTACACCTAATTCAAAAGATTCCAATGATCGATCCTAATTATTTACTATTCGAACAAAGGCTAGGTTTCAATAAAATGGGATCAATAATTAGAACCTTGTGTCTATCAAAAGCTAATTATTAACCCCCAACAATGTAATGGATGATGATTTTCTATCTATGATTTATATTCTTTCCTTCTTATTTTTTCTCTTTTATTCTGATAAACATATTGACCAATCCTGATCCGGAAAAAAAAAAAAAACAATTTCTAATTTAACAGAATATGTAAATCCATTATATAGATAGGTAGATCTTGATCATGTTTATGAATTAACCAAAATTTGGAAAATATATGTTTTCTTATGCCATTCTATGAGTCTCATCATTTTTGCATATAGCATTTCCATTCCCTCTTGTAGCATTTGTTCCCGCCCCCATGCCTAGGGATAACTAGAGGATATCATGTCTTGTGGTGCACAATGGAGATGTGTGATCCTGACCATGATGATGATCAACATGTCCACAGATGGCATCCCAATATCCCCTCTCATTTACCTTTACAGGTACAGTTCAACCAACGCTCATCGCATCCAAGCAACCTAGTGTATGGGAGATAGTAAGCCAGCATCACCATGAGGTATGTTAGTCCTTATTTCATGCGAAGTGTTGTGCTTAATTTGTTGGGCATGTAGATGAGGAGATTTAGTTGAAGTTGGATAATGAATCATTAGATTGGAAAATTATGTTAGTTACCTTGTTTCACCTTGGTGGTCAGCTTCTATGCCCTAGTCCTGTGTTGCCACCTCCTAGGAAAAAGGGGTACTACCAAGGAACCCTCACAAGGGTAATGGTTCGTTCCCCACCATAATTAACACTTCCCATCCTAGAGCCTCTCATAGTGTATCGAAATTTGGTAATGGGTCATGGTCCATTCTCTCATGAGAAGAAGGGGTTGAAGGCCCATAGGTTGATGCAATTTGCTCTATATATATGTTATTCTATAAATGGTAAAGGCCACCATAAAATCCTTAGGCCAGATTGAGCACTACCCCCTCTAATGTTAATCGCTCATGTCTTGATGCGAATGAATGCATAATTATAACTATATCCTAGTAAAAAAATTAAGGAATGAATCTTGAAACATTTTAAAGGGGACTTCCAAATGATAATTGGGTATCAAAAGGAAAATTAAGGGGTTCGGAATGCAAAAGTATCGAGGAAAGGGTATCTCAAGAAGCAAGCACTCCCTCTACAAAGGCACTCATAGAAATGGATTTAATGACACCATAAGCCATGAAGTAAGCCCTAATCCATATCACTATCACACTTAATCTTGAAGGGTTTATTTATTTCTCGCTTCCCTCAGGACCTATCCCTCTACCTGGGTATTTTATTTTCTGTCTAGGTTGGCACACCTAAGAGGGTTGGATGAAGGCCATCCCATACTTAAACTTGCCAACTCACATGAGGTCTCAAGCTGGTGTGATGCTTGAAGGGGATATTGAGGTGAATTATTTACATGGATTACATATTAAGTGACAACTTACTTTACATGTTTTAAGGACTAACATCTCTTATGAACATTGGTTTACCTTGTCTTATACTCTTCTTTGTTCTGGATGGCCCTGACATGGTTCTTTGAGAGACGTCATGGGATTGTAACTAGGATGTTGTGCCTTTATTGTAGGAATTTAGCACATGTGATGCAGAGTAGTGAGTCATACAGTGAATCGCCACCTTCAGACGTCAACTCTCACATCCATGGAACCTTGGACAATGGGAAGATGGGCATGGTTTGAGAAGATTTGGTCATGATGGCACACATATGGGCTGAAATCCCACAATATGGGAAGATTACCCCAGTGATTATTATTCATTATATCAAGGACGTTGCAGTATAAGAAATCCAGACACCATATAGAGATGAGATGAAACTCCCTCCAACCTGGACAAAGTGAATCCAACCCTTGACATCACCCTCCATTGATCACAATGTCATCTTCTATGGTTTCATGGAATTAGAGTTTGATGGACAGTTGGGGTATTGGTGATGATTTTGCATGATCGTGATGGAGGAGACCTATATTTTCCATTACTCCACTTTCGAATGAGGTCGGTGACATTTGAAGGCCCTATCTTAGCCTAACAAGGCTTGACATCACCACATGTGTGGCCTTTCATGATGTATTTTTTCATTTTAGTGATTTGTAAAGGATAATTGAGGGGTCAACCCCACTTCTATTTTGATATTGAAATAATAAGTGGACAAACTCGCTAGGCTATCCTCATATAAGAAGGCTAGTGCTATCCTTTTATTTTTCATCATCGCTTCCTCACATTTGTGGTGTAACACTTCTAATTGTTCGTTATCTCATCCATTCTTGGTCTTTTCTCTTATGTGATATGCTTGAAGGAAGTTCATTTGTGGATCAGTTGCTCATTTGGATGGATATTTATGAAATTAGGGTATTATGCTCTTGGTTTCTTGGATGAAGCAAGTAATTCTCCAGAATTCTATTGTCTCTTATTGATGTAAATGGTGAAAGTTATATTTTGTTGCAGGTGATCTTGTTTCGTTGAAACCCTAAGAGGGGAACATAAGTGCTTCTTCCCTCATAAATTTTTATTTGTCTAAATTTGTGAAACATCCTTGCTAGGGTTAGAATCCTAAATACCAAAAGTTCTTTCACTTTAGTATTTTATCCCTATACATTTGATCCTTAACCTAAATGAATCTACAAGAAGGGAAAAACAGTATCTAGGGCCCAAACGTGCTTGCACCCTAGATATCATTTTCCTCAAAGTATAAATCCTAAGGCCCAACGTGCTTGCACCTTGGGGTTTAGACTCTACCTCTTTAGTTTCAATTAGATCAATCTTCAATTTTAATGCATTTGAGACTCCATAGGCCCTAGAATGACAACGACATTGATCTAGAAGTAATCTTGTGGTAAAAGTAGTTGTTAAAATCACTTTTCCAAATATCTCAAGTGTCCTAATAACTCTAATAACCCTAACCCTAGAAAAATCACAATATTTGTTGTTGTTGTTATAAAAAACTTCTACAACTGCTGAAAAATTTCTTAATTTATTTCATACACCTAATTATAAGTGGTTTAATGTGTTCAGAAATCACCTCTAGCAATTGGATAATATTCTATTGATTAAATGCTTACTTTTCATGGCCAATTGTGGTGTCTCTGAGAATTATCTATTGTTTTTTGTTTCAAATCATTTATTCTTGTTATAAAAAAATTTACTGCTATAATTTGCAACAACCAATGCAATTCTAGTTGTCTAGTGTCTAAAGAGCTCATTTTTGCATGCTTTATCTTGGTAATTGTCAAATATATTGATCCGGATTTATGAGTGGAATGAAATGAAAACACAGAATTATAATATTAACACAGAGGCATAGTGAATGATAACAGAGATACAGTAAAACTTGACTTCTATTAAATAATAAAAATGTTGAAACTGTAAAATGCAGACTGAAAACAAGCTTGCTAGAATGGTGGCAGCTTATCTATGAGAAGAGATGTGACGTCCACACTCATTCGCAAGAAGATAATTACAATGATGCTCTGAAGGCCTTTTTACAATAAACATGAATGAAAAAACCCTAGACATCCAAAAACCTAACCCTAGGAAATGAAGCACCAAAAGTCACGTGGGCCCCGTTGGGGTAAGTTAGTACATCAACTTCCCGGGGTTGTAACTTTTGCATACAATCTTCATTTAGAGCGCATGATAGCTCGTTGGAAAGGTATTGAAAAGGAGCTTCATTTAATAGGATTAGTCAAAGACTTTAGCTATAATTGGGGTGCCCAATCGTAAAAAAAAATGTCTTTTAGGCCCTCAAAATGGCCCCGAAAGTTTGGGACCTAAAAAACTACTAAAAATAGTAAGTTGCCAAAAAAATGTTTTGAGCCAATTGGAATAGGTGGGTGGCCACCAAGATCCTCCTGGATCAATCCTCCCCTCTTAGGAATAAATTTTATCCATTGTGTTGAGTTCCCCCATCAAATGAGGAAATTTCTGTCGAATTTGGCCCCGGGTGAGCCACTTGCCTTGGTGCCGGAGATGCCCTGCTTTGACAACCTGATAAAGATAGATCCTTTGTTGGAAAGTTTCCTTGGCCTCTGCATCCATGATCTGATCAATGGATGCATGTTCCATCCATTCAGGGTTGAGCTATGTTGGTTTCAATTTTCCTGCTATCTCTGAGGTGTCCAATAATGGTGGAAAATAGGGTTGAAGAAGGTCCACATTGAACATTGGGTGCAATCCAAGGATGGGGGGGATGTTGAGCTCAAAATAATTATCACCCATGGCCTTGGTGATGGTGTAATGTCCATAACGGAGTGGAAAAAGCTTTCGATGAGGCCCTGTAAGGCATTCTTTATGCAAGTGAAACCAAACTTTTTCTCCCACCTAAAACTAGTGTGGCACCCAGTGTTGATCATGGTGCTAATTGTACTTGGCATTGGACTTCTATAAAATATCCTGAAAATATTGGTGGATGTGCTAGATCCACTCAATGAACCGGGTGGCTTTGTCATCTTCAGTTGGAGCATGCGACGATTCTTCCTGGGTGGTCGTAAGGGGTAGTGCAACATCCATGGGACCCAAGGGTTCAAATCCCAACCCCACCTGAAAGGGGTTTTGGTCGGTTGAGCTATGTATGGATCTATTGTAGTTGTGTTGAGCATAGGGAAGACTCTCATCCCATGTGTGGGGGTGCTTGGAATTTTACATGCGTAGGATGTGCACGATCATCTGGTTGATGACCTCAGTTTGGTCATCCATCTGGGGGTGGAAGGAAGTGGATTTGGTGAGCTTAGTGTCCAATAGTGACAAGAGGCTCGACCAAAAGGTGTTGAGGAATCGACTATCATGATATGAGATAATGGTTTGTGGGACCCCAAAGTGTACCCATAATCATTCAAATAATATCTTGGCAGTGGCCTCCATTATGATGCTCTTCTTACAAGCGGCCAGAATCGCCATATTGGAAAAGCGATCAACAACCACAAAAACATAGTCATTTCCCTACTTGGTGTAAGGAAGGCCCAATATTTAGTCCATTGAGATGGATTCCTAGGGCTTGTCCGGAGTAGGAAGAGGAGTGTACAAGCCTTTTTTCTTAGTGGACGGTTTGGCAATAGCATAGGCGATGCAGGATCATATATACTTTTTGACATATTGTCGAAGTTTCAGCGAGTAGAAATGGCATTGTAGCAGTACCATTATATTTTCCACGCAGAAGTGTCATGTTGCCCGACTGTAGTGGGATCCCCAAATCAACTTCACTCACTCACTTGATGGAACACAAAGATGGCCCAGATGGCACAACAGCCTGTCCTGAAGATGGAAATTAGTGATAGTTGTGTTTTCACCCAACATCTAGTAGGTGTTGGAGAAGTCAAGATTTGTCTCATAGAGGTGGGGCCATCCATAGGTCTCATGGATGCAAGAGTCTAGAATCGTAGTGAGTGTCGCAAATAGAGGTTGGCTAAGGAAATCAATGACTCGGTTGGTCCTTCATGTTTTATACTTTATCTTGAGGTGGAACTTCTACAAATATGTGGACCACTTCTGATGGAGTTCATTCTGCAATTTGACTTGTGTCTGCATGAAAAGCAGCAGCTTATGATCAGTGTGGATTATTGTCTCATTCCCAAGAATGTAATTCCTCCATTGGCGGTAGGCTTGAACAATGGAGTACATTTATTTTTCATAAGTAGGGTACTTATGGACGACATCTGATAGTGTCTCACTATGATATTCCACGGGGTGGTCATGCTGAGTGAGGATTGTTCCCACAACATAGTCTGAAGCATCTCTATCGATCTCAAGGGGTTGTTGCAGGTTAGGTAATAAAACCATTGGGGCTAAGCATAAGTTCTACTTCGTATCATCGAACACTTGTTTTTGGGATGGGCCCCACACAAATTTGGCCTTACCACCACCCCTAGTTACTTGGCTGAGGACCCATGCAATATGGGAGAATCCCAACATGAACCTGTGATAGAAATTGGTCAGGCCTAACAAGATCCGAAGCTCAGTGAGTGTGGTCAGGGTTGGCGAGTCACAAATGACTTGGATATTGGACATATCCACATGCACACCATGTGCATCAACAATGTAGCCTAGGTACTGGACCATGCTCATGTCGAAGGAACATTTTTCCAATTTGGCATATAGCTTGTGCTGTCGCAGAGTGTGCAGAACCTGTTGAATATGATGTAAGTGTTTCACCAAAGTCTTGTTGTATATGAGGATGTTATCTGGATACACCACTACAAAAGAGTTAGTGAAAGTTCGCAATATATCATCCATCATCCTCATGAAATTTTTTGGGGCATTTGTCAAACCGAAGGGCATGAAAAACCATTCATAAAGACCTTCTTTTCACTTGAAGGCAATATTCCATACATCTTTCTTCTCTATTGGGACCTGATGGTAGCCAGAATTCAGATCAATATTACTGAAGTATTTTGCTTGCTTGAGATGATCAAGGAGATCATCAATTCAGGGAATCAAGTACCAGTTCATGACTGTGATTTTGTTTAGGGCCCAGTAATCAATGCAGATTCACTAGGTCTCATGTTTCTTCTGAACCAGCACAATTGGGCTTCCACAAGGTGATGATCTTGGTTGGATTTTCCCCTTGTGGAGCAGTTCTTCGATCTGACAATGGATCTCCTCATTTTATAACAAAGAGATATGATACATTTTCCCATTGGGTAGCAGTGCGTCGGGGGTCATATCTATGGAATGATTGACCTAACATTACATAGGTACCACAGTAGGTGATGAGAAGATTTCTTTGTATTCTTCCACGACCTTATCCACTTTCTTCTGCTGTGTAGAGAGGTCGGCTACAAAGGCCATGAATGTGGTTGCAACCTTTCACTCACTCTGAGAGTGAATCGTGAAGAATACAAACTTCCCAGTCTTAGAAATGACCTTCCTGCATTGCTTGGAAGACATCAAGGAAATATCACTAGGTGGGACTACCTCGAGTATCCTATACAATTTCCTGTTCAAAGTAATAATAACATTGTGAGGCATAGACTCATATACAACATGACATTTCCATAAAGAAGGTTGGCCCAAAATAAAATCACAAAATTCAAGGGGAGAAACATCACACAATACCTCATCTTTTAATGGCTTGATGTCGTATGACAAGCAGCATTGTTGGCTAACGTGAAGATCGCTTCCTTGGCAGAGCCATCCAATGGTGTAGGGATGTGGGTGCGGTGTTGTTGGTAGGGCTATCCTCTTGACAACCTCTGATGAGATGAGGTTATTCTAGCTACTTCTATCAATGATGAAGTGCAGCGAAGTTCCTTTCACCCACATCTGTGAATGAAAGAGGCACTCGCCTTCTTTTGGCTCATCAGGTTCACCAAGATGGATCTCAGTGGTAACAATGGTGGAACTGGGTTCCGCATCAATGATTCATCCCCCCTTTTCTAGTTCTAACTTAGAGTCAGAGCCCGCATCTATTTTAGAGTCTTTCACCTTAGCCAGCAATGACAAATTTGAGTGACAATCAGCAGTTTTATGCCAAGGGCTCTTATGGAAGTCGCACAACTTCTTGGTATCCTTCTTTGTCTTTCCATTTTCCTTCTTTGTTTGTGGCTTGGACTGGTTGTCCTGAGGTTTCCTGTATTTTCTCTATCATTTGTTCTATGGTTTGGGGATGCCCTTTCTCCGCTTCTGCTATGAGGGGTTCCCATACCCAAACTACTGTGTCTTTTGTTTAAGCTTATGCTCGATTTTGACGACATGTCGATAGGTCATGCCCAAGGATGATATTTCCAAAAATTCCAGCACCAGATGTCAATCAGAATATTTGGCACCCATCTTGATGCTCAATGTATGGAAGACATTGGTAAACTCTAGCATTGTTTGGTCTCTTTCCTGCCGCAGTGTGGTCCATATTGTATACACGTTTTCATAAATTCCAACAGGGTAGTATTTTTCTTTAATAGCATCCCTGAAGGAACCCCAAGTGTGTGAAACTAAAAATAATGTCGATTCTATTTCCTTTTTCTCACACAAAGCTCCCACCAATATTTGACATGGGGGACAACATTGAGGAGCGCAAATGTAATATTTTCTCTATCGGAAAAGTTGTGGACAAAAAAATACCCTTCTAGAAGGTTTAACCATTTATCTACGGTATCTGCATCTATTTTCCCTTCAAATATAGTAATATGAAAATTGATTTGTACCTTGAAGGGGACAATGCCTCCGCTTGAGGTGGATGTGTCTCTCGTCGACAATCGTCAAAGGATTTTTGAAAATTTGTTTGTCATCTCGTTCCTCTGTTGCTCAAGGGCTTACTTGAGCAACATTTTGAAACGATATCGTGTTCCATCGTGTTTATTTTTTCCCACCATGGATTGTTTCTCGGGCATGTGAGAGCAATTTTCATTAAGAGAAACAAGCTCGAGACCCAACTCTCTATACCTTGATCGCATCGTGGACATGCACTAAAAAACGACAAGGAGCAAAGCGCTTTGATACCACCGGTCCATATTTATGAGTGGAATGAAATGAAAACATAGAATTGTAATATTAACACAGAGGCACGATGAATGATAACAGAGATACAGTAAAACTTGACTTCTATTAAATAAGAAATATGTTGAAACTGTAAAATGCATACTGAAAACAAGCTTGCTAGAATGGTGGCATCTTATCTCTAAGAAGAGATGTGACAGATACGTTCATTCACAAGAAGATGAGTACAATGAGGCTCTGAAGGAATTTTTAAAATAAACATGAATTCTAAAACCCTATACATCCAAAAACCTAACCCTAGGAGATGAAGCGCCAAAAGTCATGTGGGCCTCGTTGCTGTAAGTTAGTACATCAACTTCCCAGGATCGTAACTTTTGCATACGATATTCGTTTAGAACGCACGATAGCTCGTTGGAAAGGTATTGGTGAGGAGCTTCATTTCATAAGATCTATCAAATTGTTAAGTTGTCATTGAGGTTCCCAATTGTGAAAAATATGTCATTTAGTCCCTCAAAATGGCCCCACAAGTTTGGGATCCGAAAAACTGCTAAATAGTAAGTTGCCAAAAAAATGTTTTGAGCTAGTTGGAATAGGTGGGTGGCCATCGAGATCCTCCTGGATCATATATGTTGCAAATTTTTATTGTTTTCAATAGGTACAACAATCACCTTGCAACTACTATTTATTTCCTAGACCTAGACCTAACTGACAGGTGACCAAGATAGGGGGCAGTAGGCTTGGATATTTCTTGTTATCTGATCCCTTGAGGTCACCAAGGAATCCTCCCTTGTGATGTACCTCCTCCATCACTAAAATTATGGAAGATCCTACTTAGGTGACAGTGGTAGTTTCTTCCATATTTATGCAAGATTTTTGGATCTTGTGGTGGAATTTTCACAAGTACAAATCATGCAATAACATTTTGGTGCCATTTCTAGGGAGGATTGGGTCATTCTCCTCATGACATTTCTTTGGTGAACTTTCCCCAAAGCCCTTATCTTACAAGTTTACCTAGAAACTCCACTGAGGGTAGTTCCCTCACCTTCCTTTGATGATCCTAAAAGGACCATCTGGAGACTCCACAAAGCTCAAGTAGGTATTCTAACCCTCCTAAGACTTACAAAAGAAGTGTTCCTCACAATTCCCCTGTAATTAAATCCTTGTTGGGTGGAAACATTCCTTTATCTATGATGGATCAAAAGCAATGGGTATCCAATATATTTAAAGCCTTAGACATGTTTTCAATCCCAGGGCACCCTTGATCTGAAATGGATCTAAACCAATAATGGATAATATTCGGTACCTGTAAGACCATTCATCAAGCTATAATGGTTATGTAAACTATGTAAATAATCAACAAATATAAATTTGAATAAGAAGGGGAAAATGAGAATGTGAGAGGAAAATTAAATGTAATTAAAAATTGAATAAGAGAGAAGGATAAGGAATGGGAAGTCAAGAGCCATGTATCTTGGCCTTCCCTTACCCCCCCTAGCTCTCCCTATTTCTTCTGCTACTCTCATTCTCAAAGGGGTCTTATTTTTTGCCAAGAACGGGATCAATAACAGGAAGAGAGTGTTGTACCAAATATTTTTGAAATTAAAATACGGAGCACCATTCACCCGATTTTACCATTTGAGTTCCAGGGTAAAAGTTGTGTCCACTTTGTTACAAACTATCTTGAAATTATTCTCTAATTGTTAATTTTGTGTGATTGATTTTATAGTCTTAGTTTGATTAATGGATGAGGAAGACTGTCAACTGTAGTTTTGATAGCTTCACATGGAAATTGATTCAAGTTAATGTGAGAGAGCCAAGACTAACCATTGTGTAGACCATCCAAACAGAAAAATAACCCAAGTCATCCTTTTTCTTGTGAAATAGAGATAAAGGGTTATTATTAAATAGTTGTTGTAACTATTTACCATTGTTTCCATTCTAGGAATTCCTCTCATCTCTCGCAGGCCATAGGGTTTTATTTCTCTCTCCTCGAGTGTTTTATCATTTTCTTAAATGTTTCTCATTTCCTGCACCAAACATCAATTACCTTGGCATTTTCAGACAGTACTAGGTGAATTTGCAGTGTCTGGTACATTCTTAAATGTTTTAGGGAATTTTTAAATGAGGTTGGGTGTTTTTCTAAGTTGTTGGGAGAAAGTACATTGTCTAACGCGTTTTTAAATGGTCCTGGGTGTTTTTTAATATTGCCCGGGCATTTTTTAATGATGTTGGGAATTTACAAACCTTGTTGGGAGAAATGCCTTGCTCTCATGAAGTGAAATTTCATCCCCATGGATAATTTTCTTTGACAATATGATTTCTCACTACCTGGGACAAGTTAACAATGTCGAGACGATTATTTTAATTGTCGTAGGTTATTCTCTAATGCCATGCACCTTAGAATTGGGTTGGGAATTGGAATAACTTGTTGAGTTGAATTCATATGGTCTCAATGAGATCTCGTTGCATGGGTTTCTTCTCATCCGCCCAAATGATTTTATGATTCCTCTATGAGTCTTATACAAGCATGGTCGAATACACACGCCTCTAAATTATTAAATTCACCTCTGGTTGACTTCATTTCAAGCCGACTTTTCATGTATATGTTTTCCAATAACTATGCCAAAGTTTTATTGTTAGAGCGACTATTTCTCTTCCCACAAGAATCTCATGGATGTAGCACACTAATCTGTCCTCCACTGGGAAAAATAATCCATAGGTGGTCATTTAGATTTCCTCTTGGTTGACTTGAAATTGACCTGGGATGAATAATCATGTCAGGTTGATTTATGCTTGAGTCGACTTCTATTACTTGATCAATTCAGCACTACATGATCAAACTAGCACATTTTCAGGTCGAATTTATGTCTAGTCGACTTTCCCTTGTTTTACTTCACCATGGTAAACTTGTGTTTGTTCGACTTCTCCTAATGGTCAACTTACGGTGCATGTTGAATCAACTCCCTCTACTAGGTTGATTTTATTTCTAGCCTAGTCAAATTCCACCTATACTTGGTTGATTTCTCATCTCTAACTCAACTTCACAAGTGGTTGGTTGTTTTTATTCCTTTGGTCAATTCATTACTAGATTAAAAAGGGCACATTTGTTTAAATCAATTCAACTTGCCATAGCATTGGGGTTTTTAAATTGGCATAACAAGACAATAGGATATTATAAGTATCAATCAGACATTGACAGAGCTCCATATATATGTATAAGAGTTAAACAAAGATCAAAGATTAATTTTCTGCATAGTATCTATGTTGGTGAAGAGAGTGAGCTATGAACCCCTCGATTATGGATGAGAAGGTATCAGACTAGTTGCATCCTTGATGGAGACACAACTTCCAAAACTTTGAACAAAATAGTATAGACCGCAACATGGGAAGAGAAAGAAAAGACAAATTAGAATACTTAAGGGCTAGTGATGAGAAGCTTCTAGAAGAGAATGAGATCTTGAAGGCCCATGTTAAGTTGTTTAACCATAGGATGGTAGAGATGGATAAATGCATGGAGACCTCTACCAAATTGGTGTCATTGTTTAAGAATAAGTTTGAGGAATTCCAAGACTCCCTCACAAGAATCGGGACAAATTGAGAAAAGAACAGAGTTCATCTTGTATGCCTTGGCAAGAAGGTCATACAAATGGATAAATGGCAAGAGTATTGGTTAAAAAAAATGATGACACAACTACAAAGGGAGTTGGCAAAAAAGGAGAAGGCTTTGGCAAGGATTTAAGCAGATGTCCAAGAGCACAGAGGAGCAAGGAAACCTTATGTTGCCATTGTAGATGCTAGCACCATGATTGAGACCAACTTGGTAAGCTCACCTTCAGTAGACATCTCTCAAGAAAAATTTAGTGAATTCGAGAATAATACCAGGGGTATTGGATCTAAACTTCTAAGGCAGATGGGCTATGAAGAATTCACATACATCTTCGTAAAGTTCCAAAAATAAAAACCTAACTCAAGAAATCCAAAAACTTTTTGCAATATGGTGATTGAATAGAGGGAAATAGAGAACAAAGATGTGGATAATGAGGTCATGAATGACTTGGAGGCTCAAGAAACCCTTCAACGATGAATATTTTATAAGTTATTTCGTTGCAACAGGATTAGGGCACAACGAAAATTGCTTGAAACATTGATCGATTATTGGGAGCCGGAAGTTGATACATTCATTATTAATAGGAAATCCTTGAACATTAATACGGAGGATATAAATTTTCTTACAGGGCTATCCCGTTGAGGTGATATAGTTAGTTTGAAAGGAAAGGGATCCATTGGTATTATGATCAATGGATACATTGTGATTTATTGCTTGGCTGAGACAAAGAAAATTCGGAGCAAACTCCCAATAAAACAATAAGATATCCTTGGCCTTAAAATCGTTGTCTTTAAAATTGCTCAAATTTCAAGATCTACATCATTACATCAAGCTTCAAGAACGATGATGTTCTACATAGTTGAATGTTTGAGACCTATTATATATGATTGGAGTAATTCATTATTTATGTGCATGAAGGCTCAATTGATAGGTTGCAAACAAGGAAATATGAATAACTTTGGCTTTGGAAGCCTCTTGTGCACATTTTTCTTTGAGAAAGTGACAATGTTGAGTCCCAAAGTGGACATCCATCTACATTATATCAGAGATGGCACAATGGAGAGATGGATCGAGGTACTCTTGAGGTAGGGAGGAGGACAGTTGGGTGATCCATAAGATGACTCATTTTTTGCTTGGTGGTCAGGCTATGTGGTTGTGATATAGGATTATTCCTATGTGAGGATAGATTATCGCAATGATTGGGAGATGCCCACTCCTCCTAGTAGCACCTACGGAGATATCAGTATAAAATATTTTTTAATTATTTTATTTTGTGATTTTGTGATTTTAAGAAGTAAATATTTTTGGTGTGGATCAAGATAATAATGTGATTGTTTGATTATGCATATATGGGACCAATATGGCCTGAGGGGTTTCCTCGGCATGTCTGAAGTGGTCATGATGACCAACCCTGGGGAGATGCAGATCGACTATTAGATAATGTCCAGAATAACCTACACATATTGGTACGACTCGTGCCAATGATATAGATTGAAGATTTGCCAGAGAAGATGCAGCGACATGTAGTTGGAGTGATATGAGCATGGGTGTGACTCTTTTGTCATCTAGCCAATGTCGTGGTGTGTTATGAGAGACATGATGAGGGAAAGGTTGGGCCCTCAAGACCATAATGAAGGGATATTTATATATTTTTTGTACTATCAATCCTTAGAGATGGACGATCGAGGCTAAAATTCTTTTTTGTAACATGATTCACTTTTTGTACTTAATGAACATTTGTGATGATATATATACAAATGACCCTTTTCCCTTAATGACAATGTGCCTATGATTTTATTATATACATGTATATTTTTTCTACTTTTAATTAATGCGAATGATATAAGTGTAAATATAACACATAGTAAGCAAATGCATCACATAATAAATTGAAATTTCTTGGAACACGAACATAAGTGATATAATCAAAATGACATTCCAAAGAACATACCCGAAGGAAACGACGACATAACACAAGGTCACGAATACAAAATTCACCATTTAGCTGAAAAACTACCAACTGAGCATCCAAAAGAACTTCTAAGGATTGAATTCCATCTTCAATGGCGCCATGAAGTAGTTCAAAAATAGCGTTGTATTCAGCTACATTATTAGTAGATGGGCCAAGACAAGCACCTACGGAAGTGATCAATTGACTCATGGGTGAAGTGCATCATCTTCTTTCACCAAAACCATACCCACGGTCGATTCAAACGATACCAGGTACAACAAGAAGTCACATGTAAAATCAGGTGGACGAAGGAGAGGTGTAGACATTAAATCCTTTTTCAATGCATCGAAAGATCTTTGCTCATAAGTATCCCATTCAAAATGGACCCCTTTCTTCAGTGGAGGAATGAAACCCTTAGTGATCTCAATGTAGTTAGCGATGAAACTACGAAGGAAATTCACTTTTCCTTTGAGACTCAGAAGTTTGTGAATAGTAAGAGGGGGAGGAAACTGAACTATTTCCTCAACCTTTAAAGGGTCCATCGTGATCCCTTTGTTTTACACAATAAAACCAAGGAGACATCCTGAAGAAACAAAAAAATTACATTTGTGTGGATTCAACCGGATGTGATATTAATGACATATCTGAAACACACGGTGGAGGTGATCTATATGATTCACTCTATGACAAGAATGAGCAACTAGATCCTCCAAATACGCCTCAACAATGTGTTTCATGTTATGGAAGGAAAAGGTCATGTCCCATTGGAATGTCACCCCAACCTTTTTAAGACTGAAAGGCATTTTTCGATATGAAAACATTCTACACGGACAAATAAATGTGGTTTAGTGTTGATCCTCGAGTTTAATTTGGATCTGATTGTAGCCGGATAATGTAGATTTTAACCTTGTACAATATTTACTGCAAACAGATTTTCAGTAAAAGAATAGAAAAGATACAATGGAAAATACAAACATTACACAGATATTTTTCCCCTGGAAACCCAAACTGGGAAAACCAACATATTTTATATACATCCATTGGTATTACATTGTTTAAAATAAAATATACATATAGGAGCCAGCGGCATCCAAAACCCTAATCCAATGACCTGGATTATTCAACAAACCTTATTCCTTAACCAGAAATATAAAACCATCGGCAAAGAAACCATGTTCTGAAAAACCACCTAAATATGTGACATGTTTCCCTAGGCAGAAAAAAAATTCTTGGGGGCGTTGCCCCTGAACCCCCGTCCATAGGGAATTTCCCCCCTGACGTAATGCATAGACACTATTATTCATGCAAAGAATATAACACATACCCAACATTCTCCCACTTTTTTTCTTTGCATACAGGGTTACCTAGTCAACGATTCCCATGGATCGTCTACACCAAGAGAACTTCTCAGTGCTCACAGATTTTGTTAATGAATCTGCAACATTCTTCAAAGTGTCCATCTTCATCAAAAATACTTTCTTTTCTTCAATCATGTCTCTCAAAAAGTGATATTGAATATCAATATGCTTTGTCTTTGAATGATAAGCCGGGTTCTTCGCCAGAAAAATTGCACTCTAACTGTCACAATCTATCCTTACAGCTTGTTGTACCAACCCAATACCTGAACACAATCTTTGTAACCATACTGCTTCCTTACTTGCATGAGTGGTTTCTATGTATTCATATTCTATAGTTGAAAGTGCCACTATAGCCTGTCTTTTTCTCATCCAACTTATTGCTCCTCCAAACAGGTTAAACACATACCCACTTGTAGATCTCCTATGATCCAGATCTTTAGTCCAGTCTACATCCACAAAGCCATGTATATCCACCACTTTGTACAATATCGGTCTTCCTTCGTAGCACAATCCATAGCTAGCAGTTCCACACAAATACCTGAAAACCCTTTTTACTGTTGTCCAATGCTCCTTCCCTGGTTTTTTCATATACCTGCTCAAAACTCCCACTGCTTGTGCAATGTCTGGTCCAGTACTGATCTGGATTATTTTCGGCACGAAATGAGAGTGGATATATACTAAAGAAACGTACAGAGATATCTTGGATATCCAATATTATAACAGAAATGTATCAGAGATACAAACATAAACACATATATACAGTAATTTCTATTAATGAGTGAAAATGTACAAAGACTGTAAATACAAAGTGTCAGACTCGCTAGAATGGTTGCAGCTTATCTCTGAGAAGAGATGTGATGGCTAATCGCATCTGTGAGAATATGATTTTACAATGAAGCTCCAAAGGCCTTTTTATCATAAAGAAAATACAAAATCCTAACCCTGGAAGATGAAAAGCCAACATTTTTGTGGACCCCGTTTTGGGTAGTTTAGTGTATCAACTTCCCAGGGGCGTAACTTTGGCATATGATCTTTGTTTGGGGCACACGATAGCTCATTGGAAATGTATCATTGAGGAAATTCATTTTGGGGGTTCAATCAAAGCCTTTGGCTATCATTGAGAAGCTCGATCCCAAAAAACCTTCATTTAGGCCCTCAAAATGGCCCCGGAAGTTAAAAACTGCTAAAAATAGTAAATTACCAAAATTACCAGAAAACTATTTTGAGCCAGTTGGAAAAGGTGGGTGGCCCCTGATATCCACCTGGATCAAGTACAGACCATTGCATACATCAAACTTCCAATTTCACTCGCATATGGAACATGAGACATGTCCTCCTTCTCTTCCTATGTCTTGGGACACTGATCCACACATAACTTTACCCCAATAGTTATAGGAACCTTGACCGATTTACATTCCTGCATATTAAACCTCTACAATATTGTCTCAACGTATTTTCTCTGATTTAACCATAGTTTCCTCTTTTTTTGATCTCTTTTAATTTCCATTCCCAAAATGAAATTTGAAGCACCAAGATCCTTCATGTCAAATTTAGAGGACAACTGAGTTTTTACATCATGGATAATCTCCTTGTTGTTTCCTATCAGCAACATGTCATCCACATACAAGACCACATAAATCAAATGATCACCAATTAATTTAAAATACACACAGTGATCCTCTTTGCTTCTTGTGAAGCCAAGTTGTTATAACCCTAATTTGCACCATACAAGCTTACCTAGCAACGGGCCATCTCAGATTCCTTCTTTGCCAAAACATTGCTAAACAAATCTTCTTAAAAACACTTTTTATAAAGGCCCACATGCCCTGCTCTATTACTGCATGTGTGTACACGCTCGCTGACCCAAAACAGCCCGCGTGTACCTACAAAAGCACGAAAAAGGAAAGTTGTCGATGGAACACACAGCTTTGGGTGAGTTAACTGACCCTTCCGGCCATGCATGGCCAAGGGTTCGTCCAAATACCTAGCTTCTTCTAGCCTATAAAAGAAGGGTTAGGGGTCCCATTTGGAAAGAGGAGAATAATAATAAGGAAACTCTACCCAATTGCACATTCCCATTGTCCCAACCCTTTAGCCATCCTTGTGCAAGAAGAGATACAGAGCAAAGAAGTTGGAGGATAGTTGAAAAGGAGCTCAGGATCAAGTTCGTGGAGTGGTGGTCAGTCTCGACATTGTAAGTTGATTCATTAAAATTAATAAAGAAATTCCTTTCCCGTCCCACTATATGAGTTCTTCATAGTTTATTGAATACATGTTTGAATCTCTAACCCATTAATCTGTAGGTAAAATGCATGTATAGTTTGTTGCTTGTTTTGTATGCAGGTCAGCCTTGGGAGGAGAGCTGCTAACAAGTGATCAAGCGTGAAGAAGGATCAACATCGAATGCCCGAAATAAGGTATGTTCATCTAACCATGTATTTGCTTAAAAGAAATGGGGATTAGGTCTGGGACGACGGTATAAAGTAGGATTCTTTCGGTCTCATCTGCATGCATAATATAACCCTAAATGTTAGTCCGTAGGTAGATTTCCCACCGCAATAAAATTGGCGACCATACTGGGGAAGTCTCTAGGGTTTCTGGGGATATTTTTGGGTATTTTTAAAAATTGGTTACATTTTCCTGTTTTTAAAGTTTCTACAAAATTCTGAGCTAACAGAGATTCTGGTCTTCCATACCAGTTATCTCTGTTTCTTTGCTTGACTGTAATTTTTTCAAGACCCACAGAGGTACACGTGGCCTGTATAAGGCTTACATGCATGTACCCTCGCCCTGCATTCTCACAGCCCACGTGTACACGCTAGCTGAGGAAGTGACAGTCGCGTGTAGATTCTAGAAAATTGCTTTTAAAGAGGCAGTCATCCTCTTCCCTGTCAGAAGTAGTCCTTCTCAGGGGTTTTCTAGAAATCTTTCTAGTCTTTGTTTCTTGTAGTCTGTAGCTTAGGTTTCATCTCAGATTGGTTTGGTCTATGAATTTTTCCTTTATTGGTTTTCTTTTTCTATTAAAGTAAGTGTCTGAGTCTTCAAGAGATTATGGTTTTCAGTACTAGTAATCTTTGCATGGGCTGGCTTGCTTGGATTTTTGTTTTTGTCTCGGAGTTAGGGATACAGGCGAACTGTATAAGGCCAGCACGCATGTACACACCCTCTGGATTTACACATCTCGCGTGCACATGCTTGTTGTTGAACTATCAGTGGTGTGCTTGAGGAGAAGTTTTTTTGAAGGTGAGGCAGTCATCCTTTCCTTTGACAAGAGCTATACCTCTCAGGTTGTTGGGTCTCTGTCATAGCAGTCAGTAACTTAGGTTTGATCACAGCAATAGCTTTCTTTTTCATTTTAGAAGTTTTTCCTCAAAATTTTTTGTTATAGGGTTTTTAGACAAGTGTGAGAGTCCAGTTTTTAAAATTTGTTGGTGTGTGATTTTTGACGTGACTCTTTGCGATCTGCGCTTAGGCCAGAATTTTTTTTTTTTGGTTTTGACTTGTTGGTATTTTTCCTCTTTTTCTTTGTGAGCATTCAAACAAAAAAAAACTTTTATTTCTTTGATTGGTTAAAAAGTGGTGTTTTGCATTAGTAACCAGGGAAAAGTCTTTGCTTTCATAAGTTCTTGACATTTTACTTAGATCATAAGTAGCTCATAGTCGAGTGAAATCCTGCTTTGAGTTTGTTGTTCAAAGATCTTAGAAATATTTTAAAGTTTGAAAAGTTGTTTAAAGAAAAWTTTTTGTTTCCAAGTTTTTTGTTTATTTTACTTTCGTCTTTCAAACATCACTAGTTTCACTTTCATAGCCTTTGACGTAAGATAAGCCATAAAATTAACGCTAAATATAAAAATCATTAGACTTTTTATGTTTGTAGGGTCAACCAACTAGTTTAGGGTTAGGGCCTTGAATTAGGTTGGAGAGGAAACTCTTCAAGGCCATTAAAATCAAACATTGGAGTCTGAGTTAGGGAGTGTCAAAGTCCAGTATCATGAAAGTTATCCGGGAGCCCCCTCTAACATAGGGGATAAAAACGAGGTCATGTGTAGAAAGGTAGCAGAGATAACCCCTCCAAAGATGGACCAATCATAGTGAAGAACACATATAGAGGGTTTATTTTGGCATTCCATCGATTGCATTTGCCACGGGGCTTCATGGGTCTCGAATCCGTTCTAGCTCCTTAGTTTTCTTCTGGACCATTTTCTTTCGATACCCTTGACAGGTTTCAAGCTTGATACCCTGCTCATTGTGGTCTACCCGACTTTCAGCTATACACTCCTAGTGATTGTTCGCGCGCTGGCAACCTAGTTGCCTATCTTTTTAGGGACATACACAGGTGACTGTGGGGGTATACTGCAGTACCTAGGATAGGCATCAGACCACGCTTTGTAGAGTATACCTAGAGGGTGCTTCCGTGTTCGAGTTGCACTTGCACTGGTAAGTTTCTCTAATGTTGGTTGTTGTAACTGTTCTTCCAATTAGTTTAGTGTTTGCTTGTCTTATCTTGTAGGGACTTTTTAGTGTGTGTTGTTTTTTGAATGGTTAGACAACCCTAGTGTGTCTTTGATCTTCTCACACAGTGGAGGATCATGAGCTCCACTAGTCATGAAGGCTTCAGAGCCTATCACCAGTTACACTGGAGCCACCCCCACCACCACTAAGGCGAAAGCTAGACCAACAAGGGTCTTTTGAAGCGACCGGGTCACAAGAAATTGTGCCCAACCAACATCCGGAGGAATCGACTATTTTAGACTTTGGAGAAAAAGCTCTTGGTCCACCTGAAACCTCAACCACTAATATTTTGGCACCCAGCATCATACCGATTCACCCTTACGAGTGTCAGACAGTGTTGCACACAGCAATGGAAACAAATTTTGTTACTCCTTCTGGGAATTCTTCAATTCCCACTACGGTTGTCATCACAGGAGAGTTTCCACCTCCTAACCCACCATCACTAGTCTGAACCACCATGATCTCGACTGCCTCTACATCACACAATGGTCTGATACCATCTCTGGCGGCAGCCACAACCCCTTTCCAACCAAGTGCGACAGGCCCCCCGTTCTCATACGGGATGCCTAGTTCAGGTACAAGTCCTGTAGTTTCCTACTCCACTTCATAGACTTCAGGTCTAGGGGCAAGGAGCTCTAACGTTCCTCTGTAAGGCCACATGGGGGGCACTTCCGCTCCCTTTAATTCTTTCCCTTACGAAGGAGGTCATATCCCTCCTTCGTCCCCTTCGCTCGGTGGCACACACCAGCCTTCTGTCGGGCCGCCTACACACCATAGTTTATTTGGAGCAGGGAGTCACCACCTTCGCATAATATGTCGGTAGGTTCGACATTGTTTTCTTTGTTCGATGCGTTTGGTCACAACACCTTCTTGTCTGCTTCTTTCCCAACTGGGGGAAATCCTAGTTTCGAACAACCTATTCCTATGCAAGGTACTATTCCTATGCAGGGGGCAAACCCAGGAACTTCTTCCGCATCAGGGCCTTGGAATTCTTGGCAGGGATCCATTCCTTCATCAAGAATGTTGATCTGGAGAATTTATTTCCACAATCAATGGAACCCCAAACAAGGTACTATGCCTATCCCCACGGGATCAGCATGGGGCAACCCTTCCCAAAGTCCTCCGAATGTAATGCACGTCCATCCATCTACGTCCTATTTTTGGAATCAGCCGATGATGTCTCCTCACGCGCAAAATCCATATGCTGGTCATGGACATGGTTTTTACCATAACCCAAGCTAGCAGCCAAAATTTTCCTGGCAACCTGATGCCATTCAAACTCCAGGCCCCTTTTTTCCAGGTTATCACCAACAACCCAAACTACCTTTCCTGGAAACCTTGCATTTGCCAAACTTGACAAGGTTGTTGAATGACCCTATCTATCACAATCCGAGTTGGCCTCCTATGCTGATGAAGTTGCCTTCGTACATACCAAAGTTTGAAGCCAAGCCTAACAAAGATCCAGGCGATCATGTGACTACCTTCCACCTTTGGTTCTCATCTAACTCGTTGAAAGATGACTCCATACAATTGTGATTGTTTCAATGTACTCTCATTGGGAGTGACGTGAAATGTTACATTGAGCTTGACCGCTCAAGATATTCTTCCTTCAGCGAATTGGCAATGGCCTTCCTAAACCATTTCCAATTACTTGTGAGATACAACGCTGGCACAGAATTTCTGGCCAATTTCTCACAGACAAAAATAGACCATATCTCTTATCACATCCGAGAATGGAGACGTTGGAAGAGTTTAATTAAGGTACCAGTCCCACAAGCATTCTTTCTCAAGTGGTTCCTTAAGTCTTTGGCCCCACAGTTATCCAAAGACGTCACGACTTCAGGAGTGTTCTCCAAAGAAGATGCCATCATGAGAGCTCAACAGCTTGAGCTCATATATTCTCAGTCTGGTTTATTATACAAGATCTTGCCAGATGCACCACACTCAATACTTGATAAAACCAGACAGAGAGCTAGACCACATGCCGATGGTATTGTTGGTTCACCACAAACAAATCTCGCTGAGCAACTGATGACACAGTTGCAACAATTGTCTATACAACACACAGCGGCCAGCCAAACTACTGTTTTGGCTGCTCCCCCTACTAAAATGTCGGATGTACACACAATGCAATCGACAAATCCAAAGGCCACCCAGCAGCCTGAAGGAAAGAAAAAAAAATGAAAGAAGGGCAAGGGGGATAAGAAACCCACTGATAATGTTGGCGGGGGAAACACTGAGAAACGGAAGGTGAGCTATCCATGCAACCTATGCGCGGAATACCACCTGACCCACCTATTTCCCCGGCTTGCAGAGGCCCAAAAGTTTGTGACACAAAAATAGCCTGTTGTGTTAACAAATCCATTTCAACATGGACAAAACCTAACCCAAGCCTCTACAAGTGCAGAAGGGGGCAATCAAGGACCCTCTCCGTCTTCGAAAAATCCTGCATCCACAAATGTATATATGATGAAGGGTGATGCTTTCATATCCACTAGAGTGCATGACTATAGTAAAACAAGCACTTCTGAGAAGGGAAAAGAAGCTAAACTCCCATCTCTTCCTCTACAGATTAAGAAGCATTTGGACGAAACAATGACACACATCCCAAAAGGTGTGTTCAGAAAATCTTCTCACAACCCAAACACAAGGGCCGCCCAGAACTATTCTATGGTGGAATATTTGTCTCAAACCCCTTGTGCGATGTCCGCTTTGGAGGTCCTCCAAAGATGCCCTTCCTAGAGGAAATCTTTTTTAACCGCTCTAGGATCTACCGAGACTTGTAATCTGGGTACCATCATGTTAGATACAACCGAATTAAAACCTAGTATGCCTTACCATGTAGCATTTCAGATAGTAGTGGCTCACCCCACAAAAAATTTTACTCGAAATATTTTCTGCACGGTGGTTGATGAGGGTGCCTCGACATGCGTCATGTTGTTGGCATGTTGGAAGGCCATTGGCCAACCCGTTTTTTCTCCATCGCCTACTCTTCTCACTTCTTTCGGCGGTCATTCATTCCGACCACACGGTATCATTCCCTCTTTTCCCATGCAATTGGGAGGGAAGACCGTGTGCGTTGAGGTAGAGGTAGTTGACGCATCCCTCGACTACAATATTTTGTTAGGAAGGAGTTGGACTTATGCCATGCAAGAAGTGGTTGCTACAGTTTTCTGGGTCTTGTTGTTTCCACATGAAGATCGGATTGTGACCACTGATCAATTGTCTTTCTCCAGATCTGACCCTTCATTGGGGGTGTCCGCGGTCCTGATGATTGATAATCCTCAACCAGGCATAGTCAACGTAGGGGTTGGTTTGTGCCCATCTTTGATGGGTACCTTTGATTACCCGCCCCCTCAAGGCGATGTCAAGTTCATATCCGACCACCATAAGGTTGAGATTTTCCAAGTTTCATCATTTCGCATGACTTACTTCACCGATCCGTGGATACTTCCTTCCCCATCAGCCATGATGGAGGGGACAAGGCATCCGAGCATGTCCATGCCCTTGTTCATAGCTGAAGTAGCGTACTCTTTATCCCAACAACCTTTATCCAACACAGATCCAACTCCTACACAAGAGTTTGATCCGCTTCTAGAGACTATTTGGGCTCAAGGTTCTCTCACTAACACCGATTCATTAGACTTATTCTTGCCCTCTGACGAAGTAGTAATTGAAGCAATGACTAGTCCGGACAAACCCTGGGATGATATTCATCATAGATCATACTTTCTCCCAGAGTTAAGTAGAATCGAGGCTGGATAATTCACCTTGACTATGACTGGAGATAGGACTTGTCCTATTAATCCCTTAGCTATACATGAGGTCTATGATGAGGGTAATATGGCAACCATCGATGACACCATATCGATCAATATCTCCAGAACCCCTGGCATCTTGGAGAATGTTTTCGTTGGAGCTGACTGCTCCCCAGGAGAGATTCAAATCTACACATATCTATTTAAATAATTTCGTGACATTTTTTCCTGGTCTTACGAGGAAATTCCAGGCATCGATCCAAAAATAGTTGAACATGAAATCACAACTTATCCAGATGCCAAGCCTGTCCGGCAGAAGATTCATCCAGTTAACCCCAGGAAAGCAGCAGCCATTAAGGTTGAGGTTGAGAAACTGCTAAAATCCATTTTTAGCCAAGCCTGTCCGACGGAAGCTTCGTCCAATTAACCCCAGGAAAGCAGCAGCCATTAAGGTTGAGGTTGAGAAACTGCTAAAATCCAGTTGTATTTATCCTATCCATTTGACCCAATGGGTGTCAAACCCTATGTTGGTCAATAAAAAACAAGGCATAATTCATGTATGTATAGACTTATGTGATTTGAACAAGGTTTGTCCCAAAGTTAATTTTCCCACACCATTCATCGACCAGATAATTGATGAATGTGCAGGTTGTGAGGCCTTCTCTTTCATGGATGGCTTTTCAAGATATAACCAAATACAAATCAAACCTGAAGACCAGCACAAAACAACATTCATCTATCCATGGGGTACATTCACGTATCGTAAGATGCCTTTTGGTCTCAAAAATGTATGAGCCACCTTTCAGCGGACCATGTATTTTGCTTTCCAACACCTCAAGCATATAGTTGAGGCCTATTTAGATGATTTAGCATCTCGATCTCGCAAGAGAATGGATCATCCCACACACCTCCGACTTATCTTTGAGCATTGTCGCTACTTCCAGATTCGCTTGAATCCAAACAAGTGCGGCTTTTGCGTAACATCGGGACATTTGTTAGGTTTCATAGTGTCAACAACAGGGATCATGGTTGATCCTCTCAAGGTTGAGGCAATAATTCAGTTGGCCCCCCCCATGGACAATCATTCAACTTAGAGTCTACAGGGCAAGGTGAATTTTTTAAGATGCTTCATCGCTAACTATGCCGAGATCACCAAGGGCTTTATGCGCTTACTTAAGAAAGATGTTCCTTTTTATTGGGACGATGTTGCTCAACACTTTTTCGTCGCATTGAAACATGCCCTCACAACTGCTCCTCTGCTCCAGCCACCTAACTATAACAAGGATTTCTTATTATATCTGGCTACAGTAGAGTCAACCATTGGCATGGTCTTAGTTCAGGAAGATGGCTTGTTCTCAGAAAATGTCATCTATTACCTGAGCCAAGGCCTCGTAGGACTAGAACTCAATTATTCTCATATCAAAAAACTTACGTTGGTAGCAGTCCATGTTTTTCAACGGTTCCGCCATTATGTTATGTTTCACAAGACCATCGTCATTGCTGTCGTGAATCCATTTTAGTACATGTTGACACGATGGGTAATAGGCAGAAATATCAGTAGATGGATAGTCGTCCTTGTTATCGCATGGTTTGTAGGAAAGGTTAAAATAGCTTGAGTCAAAGGTAGAAACCGGCGTAACAGGAGCTTCCCCACCCACTGTCACCTCGATGGGGAGCTCTTTCTATTTAGGAGGGCAAGTCCAAGGGAGACGTCCCTAAGTCAATCTGGA
>ML788931.1:285335-327114 GCA_009831015.1 Picea engelmannii | reverse complement strand
AACCTTTGAGACCATCTTTATATCCAATAAAGATACACTTTTCAGCCTTCTTATCTAGCTTACTCATGTTTTCCTTTGGAACATGAACATATGCATCACAACCAAATACCTTGAGATGTGTGAGAGAAGGTTCCTTACCAGTCTATAACTCTTGTGGAGTCTTGTCATCCAATGTTTATGAGGGTGATCTGTTGACCAGGTAACATGCAGTACCCACTGCCTCTGCCCATAATTCTTTCCCTGACACGACACCACTGAGCATGCACCTTGCTTTTTCCATCAACGTCATGTCATCCTTTCTACAACTCCATTCTACTGAGATGTATATGGAGTATTCTTCTTCCTTGCTATACCTCACTTCTTATAGAATTCTTCAAATTCATTCTCATAGAACTCTTGGCCATTGTCTGTTCTCAACACCTTAATTGTTTTCTTTGCTTGATTCTCAACAAGAGCCTTAAACTCTTTAAACCTGTCAAAGACTTCAGATTTCTTCCTGAGGAAATATATCCAATTATTCCTCGAGAATTCATCTATAAATAAGACACAGTACATAGGTTTTTCCAATAATGGGACTGACACAGGTCCAAAAACATCATTGTGAACTAGCTGTAAAATTCCTTCTGCCCTCATTACACCAGAGGGGAATCTTACCCAATTATTCTTCCCATATAGACAATGTTCACAAAAATAAAAATCCAAAGAGCAGTTAGACATACCTTCAACCATACCTTTACCGTGTAGTAGTCGAAGACCCTTTTCTCTGATATGCCCCGGTCTTTGATGCCACAGCATAACCTTTTCTCCTGAGACTGTAGGAGTTCTTTCTTCTTTAACTCCAATATCAGGAACAATGGAACTATTACACCCATCACTAATAGTGCTTTCTTACAACTTATACAGAGTTCCAAACCAAACTCCCTTCAGCAACACCATTGCTCCTCGAACCATCCTTCAGTTTTCCTTTTCAAATATTGTTTTTACCCCTATATCATCCATTTTGCTTACAAAAATAAAATTTCTAGACAAACCTGGAATGTGTAGAACACCGGGTAGTGTTCTAATCCTTCCATATATGAGCGTCAACTTGACTTTTCCTCTTCCTATGATTATGGTTGTCGAATCATCACCTAAGAAGACATTACCTCCATCATACCTTTCATATTCAAGGAACCACTCCTTGTTGGGAGTCATATGAAAGGATGCAACAGAATCAACTAACCATGCCTCATGATCTGCATGTGTGCTTGAAGAATCCAAGTACACATCCCCTCCTTCTTCCTTGGAGGTATTTTATTTTGTAGAAGGAGATTCTTCAGATCCCTTCTTTTTCTCAACTTTGGATCTACATTGCTTCTTGTAGTGCCCTTATTTTCCACATATCCAACATACCTTTACAATATTTCTAGGAGATTTAGATCTACCCTTAGACTTATATCTCCCACCTGAGAACTTAGATCTATTTATTTCCTGGGAACGCCCTCTTGCAAATAATAAGTTTGTCCTCTGTCCTTCCATATTCTTCTGTCTCTTGTCCTCCAAAAACAAGGATGAGACCACTTCATCAAACTGCATGGCAGTTTTATTACTACCTATGGCCACAACTAGACTATCCTAGGAGTCTGATAAAGAACACAGTAAACTAATACATTTATCTTCATCTAAAATTTTAATCTCAACAGATACTAACTGACTTACCACAGTATTGAAGGCGTTCAATTGCTCTGCCACTGAGTCTCCATCTCTCATCCTCGAGTTATACAACTTCTTTCTCAGGAATAGTTTATTTACTAGGGACTTAGACTTCCCAAACTTTTCCCATAAATCCTTGGTTGTAGCTTCCTCTGACACATTCAGTAAAACTAAATCAAAGAGACACAGTCAGATTGTGATCATTGTCTTTTGATCCAACTTTTTCCAATCATCTTTTGAAGTTCCTATAGGTGATGTAATTGTTTCTACTGCAATCCATTGATCTCTGTCCACCAACAGATCTTCCATCTTGAGCTTCCACAACTCAAAACTTTTCCCATTAAACTTATCGATCTCCATCTTTGAATTGCTTGTCATTTCTTTTCACCTGAAAAATCAATACCATGGACCTCCCATTGTAACAAGGCTTATCATAGTCTCGAGCCAAACCCTTTACCACAAAGGCGTCCCCCTAAAGCCAACAAAGCTCTGATACCAAATGTAGATTTTAACCTTGTACAATATTTATTGCACACAGATTTTCAGTAAAAGAACAGAAAATATACAATGGAAAATACAAACATTACACAGAGATTTTTCCCCTAGAAACCCAAACCGGGAAAACCAACATATTCTATATTCATTCATTGGTATTACATTGTTTACAATACATTATACATATAGGATCCAATAGCATCCAAAACCCTAACCCAATGACCTGGATTAGTTAACAACCCTAATTCCTTAACTGGAAATAGAAAACCATCAGCAAAGAAACCATGTGCCGAAAAACCACCTAAATATGTGACACTGCTACTCATGCAAAGAATATAACACATACCCAACAGATAATCCATTCATAAAGGAAGTTGTCCTGGCGACAAGCCCTATTCAAATCCCAAAAATACATACATACATGAATGGTCCCTTTCTTTTTGTCAGTCAGAGTAGGGTTTGAAACCCAATCTGTAAGTGGAACTAGATAGAAGAAACCTTCTTTGAGGAGCTTCTCTACCCCATCCTTTATGGCAGTTGCCTTCCTAGGGATAAATGGCCTCAATTTCTGTCAAATAGGATTAGCACTAGGATAATTATTCATTTCATATTCGACAATTTGAGGATCTATACATGGCATCTTCTCGTACGACCAAGCAAAGACATCGTGAAACTCCTTAAACAAGATGGTATAATCATCAATCACTTCAAGAGAAAAAATTGCACCAATGAGCACATTTTCCATGATGTTGGGATCATTCAATATGTTGATAGGTATCATTTTTGAAATATTTTCCATGTTCCCTTTAGCGTAAACACCATGCTTTACTAAATGGTTCACGGTTCTATCAACATTGTCGTTCATGTGGACATGGAACTCTCCTCGTTAAATGTGATTCATATCCACAAGGAAATAAGGTTGATGATTTAAATCATCCCAAGGCCTCTCTACACCCATCATTACCTCTATAATATCCTCATCTAAAGGCAGTATCATCTCAATACAATCAAGAGAATGAGAAGAGTTAGCTTCCCAAATGGATGTCAAAATATCATCAACCTCCTTTGTCTAAAGAGGAGTTGGATCTAAGTCTACAGTGACCATTTGAATGGCCTAATAAGCAATTTTTGCTACAGAGAAAGGATTTTCCATTCATGCATTCTTGAGCCCTTCTACCAAATCAGACGGGGATGATAGAATCCAAGGATCCTCAAAGTACATCATTCGAAAATGGTGCACTTGGGATATGGGAATCGATGAGCTCGAGCAAGTCAAGGTGGAGAAAATGCACGAGATTGGTGCTAGGATATTAAAAGTTCCCATCAATGAAGAATACATTCCAACAATAATACTTGCAGTCACCATTTGGGAATTATATATTAAAAGGATAGTATATCTTCGTCGCACAATTGAATCTGAATGATTGAAATAAAACTAGTCAATAGTCACAATTTTTCCTTCCTGAGGAAAAAAAATAACTCAGACGACCGAAGATACGACAACGGTTATAACATAAGTCCAACTGTGACCTAGAAAACTGTTATTGTCGAGCAGATCATCGACCTATTCCACTTCAACGTACATGGGTTTTCCGCCTAAACGTACGGGGGAGGAGGAAAGTATCCCATGGGGCCAAAAACAATGACCATTGAATGTAGTTAGAAGAGTAGGAGATGAAGCAAGCTCTGGAGAGTCAATAACATTCCAACATGAAAGAGACATCACACACACCGATGCTCCCTCATCAATCACCATCCTAAAAAAATTCTTTGTGGGGTAAACTACTTGAATCTGAAAGAAACGTGATAAGGGAGGTGATGTTTGACATTAGAAGGATCAAACATGATGAGTTGTGAGCTATAAGCATCCTAGCCCCGATAGTAGAAAATAATGCACTTTGTTGTGTTCGGAAACTTTGGAGTACCTCAAGAGCAGACATTACACATGACGATTGGTCTATATCTTCCATGATGGAGTAATTTTGAGTGGCCCGAGAATTTGGATTATGCGACGCCCTTTTGTACACACCCTTTAGCATGCGAGACATAGCATCACTTGTAGAAGGCTTCTCGATATGAAGAGGCCCTTTCTTCTCAAAGGGTTCCTTACTCATAGACCCAGACTTGGGTTCATCATAATTATGAGCTCAAGTCTGTAGATAAGTATTCAAACTCATCATATATACATTCAATGATGTTCCATCAAGAGGAGGAGTAATTTGGTTACCCCTTGATAACTCCCAAATTTAGATCATAAAGCCATATTTTTTCTGTGTGGAAATGGATTAGTCAACATGGAAGGTTGCTACTATGACAACAATCTCTTGGCTTTTTCCATCTTGGGGAATTCGTGAGTGATGTGATCTTCCTTGCAAAGCTTACAAGGAAGCTTAACCTTCCTCTTTTATTTTTTCCCCCCACTAGAACTAGATTCTGGTTTATTGACATTCTTATTATTATTTCCCCCTCCCTTTTTATCCTTACCCTTTATCTTCCCACCAGGTTGTTGGGTACTATTTGGGTTCATCAATTGCACATTGTGTACATCCGAGATTTGGGAGGGGGCAGTCAAATTTGAAGCTTGACCAGACCTAAAATCTTGGATCGAGAGTTGTCTCATTTGATTTGAGACCAAGTCTATAGACAAGATTTGAACGGAACCCACAATGCCATCGGCATGAGGTTTGGGACTCAATTTGGTAGGGTCATTATTTGATCATGGTGCATTTGGAATGATATCATAAAGGATCCCAGACTGAGAGTAAATATTATCTAGTTGTTGGTACCTAAAGATAGCTTTCTCCTCTGTAGTTACCCCAGAAGTGGAAACATCCTTGGAGATATAAGTCAACAAGGACTTCAAAACCCACTCTAAGAGGAACTCTAGAAGAATGGATTATGTAATCATTCTATTTCTTCTCTTCCACTCCTAAATATGGTCAGATATATGACTTGCCTTATTTTTCCGAAAGGTTGACAACAGATCAGAGACAACAACGTACTGAAATGGGAGCTAAAAGTGATTGAGAAATACTAACGCCAAGTCGTGAAACATGAAATAGGTTTCCCCTTCAATTCAATATACCAATTAGCAATGACTATGGTAAGAGTACGCTAAAAAATATGTAACAAAAGAGAATCAAAATTCAGTGAGTTGGACAAAAACCATAGGTGGAAAGTCATGACATGATCATCGGGATCTTCACTGACTTTTCCTTTGAACTTCAGAATATCCAAAGGAATTTTGGATTGGATCGGTGGCCGACTAGGATCGTGGCACATGGGGTCATTCATCAACTTTGAAATATCTAGGAAATTTAGAGTTTCCAAGAATGGGAGACTTGGTTTCCACATCGTATTCCAACTTCCAAAGGGGGTACCCCCAGGTTGGTTGAAATAAGGAAACTAAGAGTCTGTATTTTTACTAGCACCATGTTGCTAGAAAGAATTCACCTGAAATCCAAGGTTTTGATAAGAAGGTTGAAATCCCTGACCATAAGGTAGTAATCCCCATCCAAATTGGTTGTTGAACTAAAAATAATGATTTCTAGTCGGTGCCCCCTATGTTGGAACAGAACCAAATGAGGGGTTTCGTGATGATTGGAAAGGGTTTCCCTCTAGCGGGACCCCTGACAAGGAAAAATGATTGCTCCCAAATCCGTAGAAGAATGTGAAGGGGATGGATGTGGATAAGTTATCGTCAGATTGAGACCCACTGCTCAAGGAAGTAACCAATCCCATAGTAGGATTAGGACCTGAGGATGGAAAAAACACTCTCCCAAGAGAGGGTTTTGTCAAAGATATATTCCCCCCACCCCATGGAATATCTTGGAAGGGAGTCAAAGAACTCCCAACACCAACACTAGAAAATTGGGGAGTGAGTTGAGATCCAAATGACATGTTGTGCATGCCAAACGAAAACATTCCAAACATAAATGCATTAGACATAAAAGGTAGCAACGAAGAGGCCACACTCAAAGGTTGAGTGGACCCGACAATCAGTGGCATGGAGTTTTTGATGGATGCGACTATCATGGATTGAACCACATTATTCATTTGGTTAGAGATACCAGGAGGAAGTACTTCTCAAGAAACAAAAACTGACGTGGGGCTTGAAGGGACCCCTGACCCAAAAAAATTTGAAGTGCATTCCATTATGGCCCACCAAGGAGGGCGACTATCAATGTAGTCCAACTCGGAAGCCAAAATTAGCCAAATAATTGGGTTGTCAGGTCCAGTTAATGGAGCATTAAATAGACGAATGAAACCTTCACCTTCTAGGTCCAATAAACGAGTAACCTCTGGTGCAGAATATTTTTTCTATGCGTCCTCAATTTCTACAAAGTCAAAAAGACTAACCGGTTCAAAAGTGTCGATTGGATCGAGTTGACACCTCTCAGGAGAAGGCATAGAATTTATAATAACTTCTTCAAGAGGAATATATGGGCTATATTACTGATGAGCATGGGGTACATCTTGATCCAGCTAAGATCCATGTCATTCCTGACTGGCTGGACCCAACCACAATGACTAATCTTCAGAGCTTCTTGGGTCTAGCCAATTTCTACTAACGGTTCATGTTGGGCTTCTCCCATATTGCATGGGCCCTCATCCAGGTGACCAAGGGCAGTGGTAGGGCCAAGTTCATGTGGGGGAAGGAGCAGCAAAGGGAATTCTATGATCTGAGACATCGCTTGCGCTCAGCTCCCGTACTCTCCTTTCCAGATCTGCAACAACCATTCGATATTGAGACGGATGCATCTGACTATGTTGTGGGCACAGCTCTCACTCAGCAAGAGAATCCCGTGGCATACCATAGTGAGACACTCTTTGATGTTGTCTGGAAAAACCCCAACTATAACAAGGAAATGTATTTCAGTGTACAAGCCTTCCGTCAATGGAAACATTACATTCTAGGGAAAGAGATGATCATACACACCGATCACAAGCCTCTGTAGTTCATACAGACATAGGGGAAATTGCAGAACAACTGACATTAGAAGTGGTCCACCTACCTGCAACAGTTCCATCTCAACATCAAGTATAAGACAGGTATCTCCAATCATGTCGCGGACTATCTCATTCGACCTCCTATGGCTGCACTCACCACTGTGCTCCAGTCCTGTGGACATGAAGCATCGGAGTGGCCCCAACTTTATCAACAAGATTTGGACTTCGCCACCACATATCATCTCTTAGGTACAGGTGCCACAGTCACTGATTTTCACATTCAGGACAAACTCTTATGCCACCTGGTCCATCTTTGTTTTCCTACAAGCGAGCGTGCAAAGTTGATTTGGGAATCCCACTACAGTTGGGTGGCAGGACATTTTTGCGTAGAGAAATTGTGGTCATTCTTCAAAAACATTTTTATTGGCCAAAATTTTGGGAGGACGTCAGCAAGTATATCCGATCTTGCATTGCATGTGCCATTGCCAATCCAACAATCAAGAAGCATGGCTTATACACCACTCTTCCTATTCCTGAGAAGCTGTGGGAATCCATCTCAGTGTATTACATGTCTAGTTTGTCATCCACCAAGCACGGAAATTATTGTGTGTTTGTGGTCATTGATCAATTTTCGAAGATGGACATCATCACGGCCTGTAAGAAGAATGTCATAATGGTCGAGACTGCCAAGATCTTCTTCGAACGAGTTTGGGTCAACTTTTGGATACCACAGACCATCATCTCCAACCGAGACAGCAGGTTCCTCAACACCTTTTAGTCAAGTCTCTGGTCTCTGTTGGACACCAAGCTCACAAAATCCACCGCTTTCCACCCCCAAACCAATGGCCAAACCAATTTCGTCAATCGGATTATTGTGCACATCATATGCATGTACAATTCTAAGCATCCCTGTACATGGGATGAGAGTCTCCCATATGTCCAACACAGCTACAATAGGGCTCTCAATAGTTCCACAAGCCACAACCCATTTCAGGTGGGCCTGGGATTTCAGCCCTTGGGACCCATTGATGTTTCACTTCCTCTTGCCACCGCAAAGACATGCTCTTCCCACAATGAGTCTATGATCGACAAATCCACCAGATTCATTGATCAGATTCAGCACATCCGCCAACAGGTCCAGGAGATTTTGTAGAAATCCAATGTGAAGTACAAGCAGCGCCACACTCAACACGGGGTACCACACTAGTTTAAGGTTGGCGAAAAATTATGGTTACATTTGCAGAAGGAGCGTCTCATCGGGCCCCATCGGAAGCTTCATCCACTTTGTTATGGACCTTACACTATCACCAAGGTTGTGGGTAGCAATGCTTTTGAGCTCAACACTCCACCCTTCCTTGGTTTCCATCCAGTATTCAATGTGGACCTCCTTAGGCCATATTTTCCACCATTATTGGACACATATGAGATCATCAAACAACTGAAACCTATAGATATCAACCCTGAATGCATCGAACAAGCATCCACCAATCAGATCGTGGACACAAAGGTCAAGGGCACTCACTAGTAGTGGATCTAGCTTTATCGGGTTGTCAAGGCATGGAACCTTCTACACCAAGGCAAGTGGCTCACCCAGGGCCAAATCCAGCAGAAGTTTCCTCACCTAATGAGGGAACTCAATGCAATGGATACCATTGCTTCCTAAGGGGGGAGGATTGATCCAGGTGGATATTGGTGGCCACCCACCTATTCCAACTGGCTCCTCGTGTTCATTTTTGTTCAGCACGTGTTTATGTACTACTTTATAATTGTGAGTTATACACTTCTGGGGCTTTATGAAGCCTCCCACATTCTCCAGGAGGATACAGGTGTCCTCTTTCCTAATCCAACTGAATTATTTTGTATGTTTTCATGTGAGCACATCTTCCTATAATTTCATGGTTGTTTTGGGACCCTAAACATTGTTTTTTTGGTTCACCATAGTCAGACTATAGACAGAGTCAGAGTCTGATAACAGAATGTGTATATCTTTGAAATACCTTTCCAACAGGCTATCACGCGCCTAAAACGGAGGTTGTATGCAAAAGTTATGACCCTAGGAAGTTGAGGTACCAAATTACACCAACTTACCCATAGGGCCCACATGACTTTTGGCATTTCACCTTCAAGGGTTAGGTTTTTGGATGTCTAGGGATTTGGAATTCATGAGTAATATGAAAAGGGCCTATGGAGCCTCATTTTAATCCATTATACTTAGATGGATGTGCATAGAAGCCACATCTCTTCTCAAAGATAGCTACCACCATTCAAGCAAGTTTCAATTCTACAGTTTTACAGTTTCAGACTATTTCATTATTTAATAGAGGATATTGTTCACTGGATATTTGTGTTATTCTACCTATCTCTGTGTTTATTGTATTCAATATGTTAATCAGTTCATTCCGCTCCTAAATCTATATCATAAGGGCACTATCGAAAGCCCCAAATATGATCTTTCCACTATGCTTAGTTAAGCTTTGGAGGGGTTATCTCCTCGGCTCTCCTTGACACAACCTCGTGTTTGACTCCTATGTTAGAGAATATTCTTATATATACTTAAATCAAAATTGTATTTGACTCTCCCTATCACAGACTCCTTTGCTTTTATGGGGTTGGACCTAGAGAATTTACTCTCCACCCTAATCCAAGGCCCTAGACTAAGCTATTGGTGAACCCTAGAAAAAGGTTACTAGTTAATTTTAGTTATGAGCATTCATTTTTAATGGTTTTTTCTTAAGTCAAAAAGGAATGAACATGAAACTTAGTGATGTGTATTGACACTTGCATAAACAAAAACAATTACACTTTAATAATATTGTTTATATGAAACATGTTAAATTCTTCAAAACAAAGAGGTGTAATATCTAGATATGAATTCACTTCTTCTTCAAAGAAATGTTTTCTTTTCAATGCAATGCAAATGAAAATCTTTCACTTTTCATGCAATGCATGAAGTTAATGAAAAATGTGACTTTTCACTTTTCACTTTATATGATAAATATGTACTCTAGAAACTAACCCTAAATGCAAATTGAAATCTTTTTGTTTTTTAGAAAGTACGAGAGCGAATTCTGAAACAAAACATGCATACAATGAACTTTTATTTTTTAAATGCAAATGCTAAGGGTAAGGAAGAAACTTCACAAGCACACACTCTTACACTATTGTTTATATAAGTAAATCAAGAAAACAAGAAGGTAGAAGGAAAGAAACACTGCAAATAGATGATCAAACACCTTATAAATAACTCTAAGAACATGTCAAAGTGCAGTATACACCTGATAAATCTTTCTAAAACCCTAAAACCATCAAAATCCAAAAACAACCATGACAAAAGAAAGTTGAAAAATATTTTTGGACTTTTCTTATTATCTTGAAACAATAGAAACAATTTTTGAAACCAAAAAGCAATCTCTAAAGACTCACATGATTTAGGAAGACCTTATAGTACCACAACCCAACTTCCAATGATCTGGAAAGAGAAGAAAACTCAAACTCATAACATGTATGTGACTGTCTAAGTGACAAGTAGTGTATGTACGTGATTGTGTTCAAGGAAAGTCATGTATGTACGTGATTGTACTAGAAAAAAAGAACGTACACCCAGTAAAAACCTCTCAAACTTGAGAGAGAAGGGTCTGGAAGACTAAGGAAGGATTGTGACATTAAGATAATGCTAGATAATGGTCAAAGACACAGAAAAATATTCCAAAAGAAATACAAACGACAAGTACACATAATGACCCAAAAAGGGAGTATCCCTGGTGGAGTCGTCAATTCTGTTATGGAAAACAATGTTCTATGGCTATGGGTCAGTGCCACAACAAAGAAATACCCTAAAATACCACTCTCAGACTCAAATCAAGTAGTCAATTTAAAATAACGACTTTGCAATCACTAACTTTCAAGGGAAAGAGAAGAGAACAAGCATGGATTACAACCTTTCATGTTGATCCCGCAAGAAGACTTTGGCTCCATCGCTCTTCAACAATGATTCTTTGAAATCTCTTACACACAAAGAGATGAGCAACTGCGAATAGGTATTTATATGATAACTAAATAAACATGATCATTACAACTTTCATAATAGATTCAAATCATAAGATGTAAAACACATTAGAAATATGAATCAACATATGAAATTGGAAGAGAAAGAGAGATTTTTTATTATGAACAACATAAAAGTTGGTTACAACCTGTAACCGTTGTGGCATGATCCCTAAATTGGGCTCCAAGTTCCTCCACCCAAGGCCATATATGATAAACAATACCTCCAATACTCTATGCTCAAACAAGTCCAAGGAAGACAAAGGCTTTCTTCCTGACAAGATAGGGAGAACACAACTTTTGAAAACAAGGCTTTCTAGATGGGAAGGACAATATCAAATGCAAGGGGAAAACGAGACGTGCAGGACAATAATGAAAATTCCAGCATAAGGATACATTACTTTGTTTAGTTTTTTCTCCACCCCAAGACTCCAATTTATACTCCTTTTTGGCAGTTTGAGTAGTCATGGACAGGCTACAGGAGGTCAGGAACCTGAAGAACCCGTCAACTCCGCTCAAAATCTCAATATTTATTATTTTTTTGAGCCAAAATAACATGTATGTGGATTGCTAAATTTCAACTAGCATATGTGTGTGGGATTTTTTATGGAGAGTCGCATACATCAAGTAAGATGGCATTTTTTTAAGTATTTTAAGGGAGGAAAAGGTGGATTTTGGTCCTCCAAGAAGGGAAAGGGATGTAACTAAGGCCAGTGAGTCATCATAAGCATATGTGGTGTCAAATGACGTTAGAACAAGAATAAATCAAATACACATATGTTGTGTCATCATGGCACTCTCAAAAAACAACAAATAATCTTTTGTTTATGAAAACCTACAGGTTTTCTTGGCTACTACATTCTTCTTCATCAAAACATTTTCATCTGGACTTAAATCCTTACAAAATATTCATAGAAGAATTTTAACAAACATGTTCCATTCAATTTGGCTTCCCTTGTTATGTAATGTTGAATTCACAAGTTTAAAAACATATTGAATCAGAATTTGCTAGAATGGCATCCCCAATTATTACTTCCACCATTTCCATCACTCCTTCCTATAGTCTGGGGGATTTTTTGGACAATAGATCAACCTTTACATTGAGTTCCCTATGAAAATGTTGGAAAGAAAGAGATCTAAATTGATCTGTTGCCTCTTTAATTGGGTCCATTAATGGGGGAATCATTAACTCTTCCAAACTTAAGTTTCCATTTTCCCACTACACCATGAATTTGGAGTCTCCTATTACTTGTAATAATTTAAGACTCTTTTCCATTGAAATTTTCAGCATCAACCAAAGGGCATGTAGTTCAGCTCTATTGTTATAACCCTCTCATACTACTGCTTTGAAACTAATCAAATGGTACTCTCATAGAAATGGTGTGCCTCTTGCTATGCATTTTCTTGGATATCCTTGCGATGCCCCATAAAAATAACCTCAAACCTTTGTTTTATCTATCTCTGGAGCCTTTAGGTTTTAATGATTATTTTCCTTCAAAAGTTTCCATATTCCTCTGTATACATATCTATTCTAGTGACAAACTTAAATGGGAATAATTTATTTATTTTGAAAGGTGTTTTCATTTCTTACCAACCAAATTTTCCACACCATTGTACAAGACAATTTTTTATGCCTTCTAGCAAATATATTTGTATTCCACTTCTCCTAGCAATCATGTTGTTATCACCCTAATTTTATCCTTTGCAATGTTCAAGTGAGCATAGCTAGAAACATCATAAGTTATATATACTTAGTACATCACAGTTGATTGCAGGCTCTATAGACCATTTATGGGCTAACAAGCAAGGTAAATTCATCACTAATACCCTTCTCATGAGTAACACGGAACATCATGCTAATTCTCACACCACTCATATCGAAAAAGGTTCAAAGACACGTGACCTTGTATAAATAAAAGCAAAGATTCCCATGGCACAAAAAATCCTAAGGATAAGGGTTGAATAGTGGGGCAATGATGTGTTATATTCAAGACTTCCCATAACTACCATTAACATTCAATTGACCACCAAGAGAATTTATTTTTCCATCAATTGGAATTCATGGTGGATTGATACATGTCATGGTGCTCCTATCCTATAAAGATAGGGGTCCATTCATGCAAATATAGAGAGTTAAAAACTTGAATTGTGTAGTGTTATGTTGCTAGGGTTTAATTACAAAGTAATCAAGAGCCCTTGTTCATTGATTCCTATATTCTAACAAGCTATTCTCTCATTATTGATTGTCTTCCCTCTACAATGGCCACCCATAGAGGGTTTTCCTACATACGACATTCTAGAAAGAAATTGAGTAATAGAGGAGGTCAAAGGACCCTCCCTTCAAGATATTTGGAGCCCATGTGTTGCAAATTACTCTTCTTAGGCGACTTGTCAAGTTTAGTGGCCTTTCCATTGGTTAGTTGTTCAATACAGTGTTGTTTCCCCCAATTTTTTTATCAAATGGTTTTTTTTTCATTCAATTTAATGTTCGATCTACTCAATTGATGCTTCTTGGGTTAAATTAATAGTTTTAATGTGCTCCCCCTAACATTTTGTATTGTATAAATTTATAGAATCATCTAATTAGGTGTTTTGGTACCCTTATAACTCAAACCCATAACTCTATGTGCAATGTGTTCCCTTCCCATTTGACTTTACCACTAGATAATTTCAAAGTCTCCTCCCATATCTATTTTGAGAATGGAAAATGCACAAACACGTTATCAATGGATTAATCCTCCTTCTTTCATAAGATACATCACCCTAGACCTTTCCAAGCCCTCCTTTTTCCAAGTTAGAACTATATTAGACAAGGTTAGCCATAAGAATATCTTTGTTTTGAGAAAACATTTGAGCTTCCAAGTTTCTTTCCACCACCATAATGTATCTTCTTCTTTTCTTTATTTCACAGTAACCCCATATCCTAAGTTTGTTGTATATACCCTTGTAGATTTATATTTGGACCAGATGATTTCATCTACCTCTATATTCAACCTAATAGAACTATTCTTGGGATTATAAATATGTTTTTTCCACTCCTTTACTATCTCTCCTTGCATATCCAATTGAACTTATGAATTCCACACTTGATTCAAATATGAGGTTGTTTCAAGATCAATTGCCTCTATTAAACAATGAATATCCTTACTTTCTAGTGCAGTTTTCAAGGCTTATAATATCCTATAGTTTCTAGTGCTCCCCATATAAGGATCTTCTCCTATCCCGATCCTATCACCCCAACCAATTTTCTAAGCTATCCATATTCCTAGCAAAGGAAAGGCCTTGACTACAACACTCCAAATGATCGAAGCATCTATAAAGTTTTTTGCTTCACTTCTTATCTAATCTTCTAAAGTTCCAAACGCCTTTTGGATTTTTCCTTGGCCCATCCTCCCACTATTATTTTGATTTTTTTAAGACTTTATTTCATTTGGAACATAGTAATTCTTGCATTAGGGTCATATTTTTCCCAACTTTGTATGACTGAACTCTTGAAAGATTATTCTCCCATCCATTTGTAATTGAACTTCAAGGGTTCTTGTGGTTTGGGATCCTCCTTTTCTAATTTCAATAAAATTGGAAGATTATCTGAAACTCCCCCTTCTCCAACCTAGATTTTCATTCTTCCCTCCTCCTCAAGTATCATTTCTGCAACTAGAAATGTGTCTAACCTTTTATATGTGGCCTCTTTTCCACTCCTCAAATTTATCCAAGTGGGAACTAGCTATTATATGGGTTCCATGTCATATATCCCTATCTCCTTAAAAATTTATAAAAAAAAATTGTTGTAGTATCATTTATGGCAATTGCTTCCCCTATAATCACCTTATCATCTGGGAGCTATCGCTAATATTTAAACCTATCCCATAACTAATTTAAATCATCACATGGAATGTGCAAATTAATGATGGAGATGGCCCATCCCAGTTCTTTTGATTATAACCATCTCTCACTACTTTCATTTTGAATGGAGGAATGAACGAGTTCCATTTAATTATTCCATCTTGTAACCAAACCACTTGACTTATTCTCTGCATATAAAGAGAGAAGGGACCAATCTTTGAAGCAATATGACAATTGTCATTGCTTTTGACTCTTCACATCTAGTCTCTTGATTAAATGATATCTTTGGCTTTTAATTTTTGAAACATATTCTAAGGGCTATCTTTTTTTGGGCACCCCCTACCCCTCTTACATGGAAGGATAAGATTTTCCTAGTTTATCCTTCTCTGAGGCACACACTGCTCTAACACCTCCCTCTAATATCATTTGTTTTCCTACTTTAACCTCTTTTTTTGCTTTCTTTTTTGCTATGGATAGGAAATATTTCCTTCCTATTGATGAATGTTGTCTTGTATCAATGGACAAGCCTCCTTTAATGCATATATCCTCTTTTTGGGTTTTATCTTTCCTTTGACTTAATTTGTACCTAGTGACCAAGTTTTTAGGTTCTTCCAATTCCAAACCCCAATCTTCCTTTATATTTATATATACTAAGACTTATGGGTCTAGCCTCTGACATTTCTAAGTTTTATCTATTATGTTGGGAGGTTCCACATGTTCTCATTGTTCAAAGGAATCCCTACAACCACCATGGTTTAAATGAGGTTTTTTGTTACCTTCAATTTCTTCCCCATTAAAAGGATCAATAGAATTTACTTCCCCACCCTCATTCAATGCCTCAGAGGACATAGAAAGAGAATAAAGATAATTGATTTCATACCTTCTAATGCATTTTGAAGACCATTTATAGCTTTCTAATCCAATCTACTTTGATCATATTCTTTCTTAGTATCCCTATTCCTTGAGGCATTTTCCTTTTGTACTTGTTCTTTGAACCCCTCTTTTTCTATTATATCCCTAGTGTCCTTCCCTCCTAATGCTTTGCTTGATAATCCAACGGCTTCCTTTAAGACCATTGATGAGCTTTCCTTCTTCCTCCACATAATTCTTCTATTAGGTTTTGGGAAGTTTCTCCACAAATGCCTCATTTTTATGTAGTTAAGGATTGAAAAGGGACCATTCCAATATACCAAATATTGAATGTAAGTCCAATTTTCCTAGACTATCTCAATTTCCTTTGGTAACCCCTCCTAAATATCTAATTCTACAAGGATTTTGACCACTCTTTTATCCATATTCTTGTTGTAGTTATTAAACATCTATAAACTTTTCCAAACTATCTCCTCTTCCTTTAGAATGTCATTATTTCATAATTCAATTCACAACCTCGACATCTTCACCTAAATGGTTTACAATTGTATTAATTCCTTTTGTGGATAAAACACGGGTTGTCATTATTTTATGTCCAGATAGGATGCTCCACAATACCATTTTTTGGCATGATCTTCTTAACATCTTCCCCACTCCAAATTTTAAATTCTAGCCATCTACGAATGAGGATATGGTTGATTAGAATGCAAGCAAGTATTTCAAACCACTCGCACTCCATCCATCAAAATAATCAAATTTCTCTCACCTATATACCTATAAATAGTTTGTTAATGGTTTTTTCCATCAATCCCTACATCCTCACCTACTACCAACCTTACCTTGTCTTCTTTGGATCTTACCCTCTTTCAGGTATGTTTCTTCCCATTGCCCTGGTTCACAAGGAAACCCTTTCCTTGAAATCCTCCTCCTCCTCCATAGTATTCTTCCAAAGTTAACTTTCCAAACTCCTTCCATTAATCACATTCAATCTCTAGACCATTGAACTTGTGGAAAATTCCACCTGGTTATGATAACCATAAAAATCCTCCTCTCCAACTTTTAATTCCCGGACCTTTCCTTTTCCAACACGATCTTCCAAGACCAAAATTTTCATTATGATAATACTTATTGACTTCATGTTGATCATTCCCCTTCTGACACAAATGGGACCTGTGACCTTACCTTTTGGGACTTCAGTCTTTTACGCTATTTTTTCTATTTTTTCCAAAGAATTGTCTTCCAACTACCTAATGGCTTCACATAATTCCTTGATTCAATTCCAAATCTCCTATAATTATTCCATTGACATGAAAATAGAGTTTTGAAATATCTCTTCTTCATCATCTACTTAATCGCTTGACTCCTCCTCTATATCTCCTTGCCTTAAGGTTTCCTTATAAGCCATTGAGGTGAGTTTATCGTTGCCAAAACATTGTGTCAAATTTTTGCAACGAAATAAAGTTTTTATACCCTAGTATGGAGGAGATGTAGAATTATTTGTTCAATTTGAAGTTGGCATGTACCATTTAAAAATAATTTCAACAAAATATTAACAAGACAAAAAAATTCATTGTTGACCTTAATTATAAAATTAAATTAAATTTCAATGTAGACCATCAATTGGGTGTAGCTCAAGTGGATCAAATATGTCACAAAGTGTGATTTCAACCTAGATGAGGAGGGTAACAAATTCTCATCACATCCACTCGAGATACACCCAATTGATGCAATCTTTTTATTTAAGTTCAATTGGGTGTATCTCGAGTGGTTGTGATGAGAAGTTGTTACCCTCCCCATCTAGGTTCAAAATCCTACTTTGTGACATATTTGATATGTGTGGACCAGTTGTTGATGAGCTATATATGATCTATACATGAGTTGTTGACATGACCTTGTACCCCGAAGAATCTAGAGTTATATGAATGAAATACTTGGAGTGAGGAGTAAAACATGAGACGGATTTTATGCCTTAATCTATTGGATCTAAGTTAAAATACATCTATACTACTTATATAATACTTTGTATATTTAAGATGGAGTTGGAGACATATTTTCCCTCAAATTTAATATGACAATATATTTATCTATTGAAATAAAATAAAATAAAACAAAATTTCATAATTAATTCAAATTACAAATTTGTTACACACTTCTCACTCCCTATTGTTGGTTGTATTTTATTAACATCACTATTTGACAATGCCATTTAGGATCATGAAGTCCTAAATACAAGGTACATCGTTATCCTTTCACATATAATGTACATCAATCTCCATTTTTCTATTAGGTCCATTAGTTGACAAATTTGTTACACACTTCTCACTCCCTATTGTTGGTTGTATTTTATTAACATCACTATTTGACAATGCCATTTAGGATCATGAAGTCTCAAATAAAAGGTACATCATTATCCTTTCACATATAATGTACATCAATCCCCATTTTTATATTAGGTCCATTGGTTGGTGGGTTGTTTAGCTTTATTGTCTTGAATACTAAATAATTTATTATGATTGTCCAAAAATATAGGGGAGATTTTTCTCATGGTAGTGATATGTCACCTCAATTTATATATAAAATAATAATAATAATAATTAAAAATCATTATTTCATTTATAAAGAAAATTAAAACACTTAAAAATAAAAACACAAAATATTTAATAAAATTTTAAAAGATTAAGTTTCACATCATATTTATTTTATAATATTTTTTTATAAAATGTATAATTTAATTATTAAAATAAATAATATGTATAAAAAAATTTCTATGGATTTTGTTATCCATAATGTCTACAAACTTAAGATTCTAAGATTTTATTAGTTTGACATACATATCTTAAAATTTCTTTCAAGGATGGGCATCAAAATCGAAAAAAAACTTTTAAACACAGAATTTTTTAAAAGTAAGGTTCTGAAGAGTTATCCAACAATATGTATCGAGCTTAGGGCTAGGTTCAAGGTCATCTACATGGGGCAGGCTCCCAATTTTCAAATGTTAGTTCTATATCAAGAAAAATCGATGCTCATCCATCATATCTCTCTACAAAAAAAACTATGCTGTAACATCTATATCTTTGAAAATAGTTTGGAAATATTATAATAAGATTATGTGAAGGATATTTTGAAAAAAAATCTTTGTTTCTCATTGTACAAACAAATTATTCTTTATACCTTCATGAGCTAGGTGAACTTGACAGTAACATCAATTTGGATCAATTTGAACAAATATGGGGTTTTTTAAGTCATCAAAAGGATTGATATCTATGTTCTGTTCAATAATTCTTCTTGAAACATCTGCAACAAGTTTTTTATCAAAGCAAAGATTATAGGTTTCCAGCCATTCATTAGCTGCATATTTGTTTGTTCTTATGAATTGAAGCAAATACACAGCGGAATCTCTGCAAATAAATAGTCAGAAACATGTACAAGGGGCAAGACGAAGAAGAGCAGGAGCAGGCCACTGAAGAAGCCAAACAGAAAGCGGAGGCCGAAGTCTGAACAGCAAGTGGAGGTCGAAGAAGAGGACTCGCCTATGAAGAAACAGAAAAAGAATAAGAAAATAATTAAATTGAATGAAGGCGAACATATCAGTGCTAATACAGAGAATTGAAGGAGAACATACCCGTGTTGATGCAGAGAATTGAAGCACTCAGCGGTATCTCGATACGACCAATCCAAATCCACTGCTTGTTTTGTTTCCTGAGTGATGGCACCTACCTGTTCTGCATGTAATAACATGATTGTCATCAGGCTTCCACATAGTATTCCTAGACTGCATCACCCTAGAATCCAACAACCATAGACTGCCCTGTTATAGAGCGAGAGTCTCTAGAGTGTAGTGCAACAGACCATGACATAGGCAGAACCTCCAAAATGGCTAATAATATAATTTGTAGATATTTGTTAAACCCTTGAAATCATTAAGGGTCGAATTTAACAGTAAATAATGAAATGTTAGATAAATAATATTAAATAATTATACAAAATTATACAAAATCAAATTTATAATGTGATATTTTAGAAAATATTCACACATGTTTGGTAAAGACCGAAAAAGGTAGTTAGAATATATGGATGCACCAATTAAATGACATAAGCATTTTCTTGTCAGTTAGGTCTAGCTCCGGTGGTTGGAAGAAATGACTGTTATCCATTTTATTTTGGTTCTATTCTAACTAATGATATGTTGACAAAACCTTGAGCTTCTGCTCATTCTAGAAATAAGTGTATGTGTACAGGGGTACTTGAAATTCAATGACCAAAAAACTTGTCTCCTAAAAATATTATCTTCCAAGAACTTGGAAAAAGCAAAACTTAATTACATGACAAGGAAACCTACTTCCAAATTAACTATGCAAAAATACAAAACCACAACATGTATTTAAGAGTTTCATTCTTTTGAAAAAAACATTTTAATTACATTGAAATGCATTTATATTATGACAAAGGACTTCATGAGATCGTCAAACAAACCAAAGAAATATTTGCATTTGTCACTTGTTTGTTTATTCTTACCAATCCATGATGAGAATAGAACTATCACTTCCAAATAAATGAAAGGAAACACATATTGCACCAAAAACATGCATACACAAAGAGTCTCTCAACATCATTAATTCACCATGGTCATTGAAGTAATCCAAAAATGGAGGGTGATGGCACTAGAAGGAGATAACTTACATGGGAAACCCTACCAGAAACAATTGGAGGAGACAAATAACCAAGGCCGAGACAATTAATGGCATTCCAAAGTTACTTAATTTTGGCTCTCTGGTGCTCAATTTCTTATCTCGACCATTGATTGTCAATTGTGACAATGATTCTCCTATGCTTCTCCAATATGTTTTCCATCATCCCCTACTATCATGCTTCCTCTGCCATCATCTAGACATCGACATCAATCATTCACAGTATTGTTGATTAATTTAAATTTTTAGTAAACATGTATGATTATGCTCGAGGAAACTCCTTTCACAATCCCTGCTAGATGAAATCTAGGATTTTGGAATCCTTTATCTGTTCAGATGCCTTTCAATTTAATTCTCCACTTCTCAAACACTAATTGCATGTATCATATGAGTCTATTTTGGGATACACACAGTTGCAATATTTGTTAAAACGTTAATACATCATATAGTCACATCACATAAATTCCTATTGAATTGAAGGAAGGAAAAATGAGAAGCATATTGATATGAACACAAGAAAAATGTCGATTGGGTATAGCTTGGTTAGTTGAGAGGAGTGTTATCCTTCCCACCCAAGATCAATTCCTGCAAGTGACATGTTGAGCTCTTAATGAGTATATTGTTGTATATTCGTCCTTTAACCCTTAAGAATCTGGTTTACTGTAGGTACCATCCTCAAAATGAGGGGAAGTGCCCGATGTGTTTCCCTGGGATACATTGAAAGATCTCATCAAAGCATCCTATGTTACCACACATGCAACATTAATTTGGAAATTTTGGATTAATTTTGGAAAGATCTCATCAAAGCATCCAAACTTTCCAAAATTTTGAGCTTCGTGAGATATCGATATGCCAAGAGATGTCCTAATTGCAAATAGGCATTGTTTGAAATTAGATGACTAGGTAATTTATCTAAATTGAAGGGGACATGTAGCCTATGATCAAGAAGAAAGAGGAAACGAATGTGAGAATGTGAAAGGGTGTGTATAGTTAGTGATTAGAACAAAGCATAGGAAGTTGGGTATCATGTTGTGGTGCATTAGCTTTGAGAAATGGTTCATTTAATGCAAGCAATAAATACCATTTGTCATCGTTTGAAGTAGGTGTATGCAAGGCAAGGCCAATTGTACTAAAAATACAGACATGACCAATAAGTGGAATCCATGTATGGGATTTTAAGCTTTCCACACTCGGGACTAACAATATCAAGGTAGCATGAAAGGATAGCCATATAGGAATGGTTAGACTAATGACACTTACATCATTTGTTGAACACTATCTTAAATGCAACGTATATTAACCTAAATATCATTCTACATTTAAAAATAAAAAAACTAAACTCACAAAGTTGTAGAATCTATGATCCAATAATAAGAGTAAAGAAAAATCAATATTTGTTATTTCATTTTAATTTGTTTTTTCAAGAATCAACCATAAAACTTTGTATAAGTGTACATATGTTTACTTGGTAAGCCATAACTAAAACTTGATCCACCAAATATCAATTAGGCATATCCTTGTTAGGATAACAAGGGCAGTTGTGAAGCAACAAATCCTTGCCAAAAAAGCTAAGATAGATTATGGCACTTAATTTTTGTGCATGGAGGTGCATCTGCCATTTTGCAGATTTTCTATTTCACTTGGAAACATTTATATCAAGTCTTGAGTAATAGGAAGAAAAGGAGCTTGATTTTACCATTTTCATAAGTGTATCATTTAATTCAAAAGGTTCCATGTTTTATTCTTTTAAAAATATAATTAGAAATACAATTATAGCTCGTTATTTGACATCCACAAATAAGAAGAAATCTCGCATTGAGATTCTCTCGTACTGATATTCTTTCGGTGGACTTTACGGGGATATTATTGTATCTAAATGTTTTTTTAATGGTCAAGTTGAGATAAATTTAATGGCGATCAGTCTCATATGCATTCTCTTTCTTCATTTTTTGACTGGCAGGTGCGTCGATCTTGATATTTATTTTATTATATGAACTAGCACAGTCACAATTATGTGACTGATTAACACCGAAAGGCATATTTACTTTACTTTATACATACGTGTCCACTCGTATGCGCGCAGTTTCTTGAGCCGTCGTGAAGAACGCAGTTGAGCCGTCGTTGAGCCATCGTGAAGAATATGAAACGGGCCTCATATATTACTATGCAGAGACACTTGGCATCGTGAGCCATCGTTGAACTACGAAGAGACACTTGAGCTACGCGCATCGTGAGTCATCGTTGAGTTACGGAGACACTTGGCATCATATATTACTACGCTCTGCCTAATATAAAATGCGTGGATCGTTAACGCTGAAACGTCTGAGGAAATTCGTGGTTAATAATTCAAATGTGGTAATGTTAAACGTTAATCATTTAAACGTGGAAATCATATAGTGTTATAGTAATTTCTTAATATGATTGGGTAAATGTTAAAAAGTAAACAGGTTAATAGATGCATTCAAAAACACAAGGAGATTATGAAGAGTAAATCACATTCATTGATTTGGGAGGACGACTAAGAATATTCCAGCATCTTTAATTGTTAGCCATCAGATTAGAATTTTAGATTAAAAGATGATTAAGTGTGCCCATTGTCAATAGTTTTACGCCTTTCAGCGTAAATATATGGCAAGAACACCATGATCTGTAGACAAAAAATGGAAAACTTCAAACCCCATTTGGAACAGGTTGTAGTTAAGGTTATATATGCAGGCATGATTAGCATCACCAGAATTTCTCTCGTCAATGGAATGAACCCCTACGTTCTTGTCACATACAGACAAGTTGTTTCTACGTTGGCCATTTCTCCTTCCACTCTTGTTCTTGAACGGTATGTGTACTGAGATTCACAAGCCAAAAGTAGCTCATGGCTTCTATTAATGGCCTCATTTCCTCACGTTGTTTTCATACACAGCCACTCTCTCCATAGAAAGCAGTTAATATGTTACATGTTGTTGCAGAGACCGACGGCCACCTTTAATATTGGCCATTTATTTTCAAATTTTCTTGCTTGCACTCTGTGGGTAAGTAGAATTGTATTTGTTGCGGAGAAATATGTGTAATCATTAAAATCCAGGTTACCTGTCACTATTGTAGTTGGTTGTTGAAGATTCCAGAAATTTTCATTCCAGGAAGTTTCTTTTAAAAATGGATCACGATACTCGTCACAAATGATTTCAGGAAAAATGATTTAAGGTTAAAAAATCCTTAGTCAAATTGTCAAAAACGACCAGCGGTTTTTGGTTGTTCTCGAAGACCATCAAGAAATTACTTGAGTGCTTTTCAGATGATTTTGCAAACTTCCTAGCACTATAAATATTTGCAGGACAATTTCTTGGGCCAGGAAATGTTTTTGATCTTCTAAAATTGTTTCATGCACACCAAAAATGGTTTTTGGGATTAATAACTTAAGACATATCTTTAATTCATTGTAAAGAATGAGGGCAATGGTGTCTTGAAAACCATGTATATTAATGGAGAGTAGAACCATTCTCTTGATAGACTCCACGTAGCCAAAAAATTAGAAGACGTGTTCAAAAATGGAGATGTAGGGTGTGGGGAGGTGAGTCATTAGGAATCACACATGAAACCTTATGAAAATCACAATGCTTCATCACCATTACCAGAGATTGCTTCGAGGAGCTCGACATGGACCTGTTCAGGAGGAGTATGGAGCCTGTGGATAAGTGCATGCGGAAGGATGAAGTCGTGGTCTATGGCGCAGTTGTGCGGGTTTCCATTCTTATCGACGAAAGAAATGAGAAGGTGCAAGACTATTTTTATTAGACATCACACCATTGAGTATTAGGCTCGAAACCATCGGAGGCATAATGACAGTACTAATATCGTGGAATACCACCATTCCCACCAAGGAGAAGATTTTTTGGGGTCTTAATTCAAGTATACGAAGGTGAATGGGCGTGGACAAAGGAAAATAACCTGCTGGGAAAATATACATGAATACCATAATTTTTTAACAATTCCAATTCACACATTACACCAATTTTGGATGTAGATATGAACATAGGGTTTTTGAGTAAGCCATCAGGATTTTGTTTAATCCATCGTCAGATTGTGTCGAGCTTGTAGTTAACATGATACATGTAACCTTCAGTCCATACAGGAAACTTTCATGCCAATCATAATGGGATATCGCTCATCCATGTCCTTGCCAATATTTCATCATTATTTTGTTTATAGATTTTCATTTCTTATAATTGAGGGCCTGATTTCGATACACTGTTGTAGAAACTCGTGACTAGGAAGTGTGTTCTTCAACATGAAATTTTTTCCTTTTGATTATGATTCTGCAGGTTTGGATATCGATATTGCTTCTCCACCCTTCCATGATCTAATGTTTTTCTTGGATTTGGGGAGCTCACAGGAATTCCTCCAGCTCCCAGGGGCGTCTCGTAGATTAATAGCACCAGTGGAATTCTCAATGTTTCTACAGAAGACAAAATGGCAGGAGTGAAAAATAAGATTTTCTTCCTTGCAGTCCACTTTGGAGAGCTCACAGGAATTCCTCCGTCTCCCAAGGGCGTCCCTACAATGCTTTCTCACCCTGAATTTCTAGCTCATGGCCTGATATGAAGAGTAGTAAGTGAAATCCCCAGGATGTTGTATGATTTCTTTTTGCTTGATGTTATGAAGAGCATGAGGTTCAATATATTGTATTTTTTGAAGAGAATTCAGTGAAATATAACGTTGTATGTATACTTTCTGCTTGTTGAATGCTTTCTTGCAGAAACACAATTAGGGTTCCATAGAAAATAAACAATTCTAGTTGAACTGATTTAATTGATGGGCATGTGTGCAGAGTTCTCTTACATCCACAGAGTGAATGAGAAAAGTAATGGCGCCACCCAAGAACACTAAAAGTGAAATAGAAAACCAAGATTCGGTGTGGAAAATATCACAGTCCCAACTACAATCTAGTAAGCCTTCCTCCTGATGGAATCAAACACCAAAGTTCATTTGAATGATTAATTTTGCAAAATATTACTTACTTCAACTATTAAACATACTGCAATATACCAAACTTACCTAGAGCAGTAACTTACAGAGAGGAATTCACTGTTAGAACCAATATTCATAGCATTGGCTTTGGAGGATTACATGCTCCACCTAAAATTAAACCCAAGTGATTTTGGAAAAGTCATCAATGAAATTTAAGAAATACTTGCACCCAAAGAAAGATGGAGAAGAAATTGTAGCACACAAATCATTGTGAACAAGTTGAAAAGGAGTCGAGGCGTGTTTGTCAAAACTTTCCTGATGATGTTTGTCGAGTACACAACCGACACAAACACCATCTCTTCAAGAAACAAGAGGAAGACAAGTCACCATGTTTGATTACATAGTTGTTGCAATGAACAATAGTTTAGATGACCAAACCACTCATGCCAAGGAAAATATGATGAACCAAAGTCGTCAAACTTGTACAACCTAGTAATATCATCAGCAATTCCAGTTGCAAGGACATGATTATGATATTTTAAATCCTTGATTACAACTTGGTGAGGTGAAAAATCCATGATTTTTCCTTCTCATGGATGAGTGATCTGATACACTAATAGAAGGTTGTAGGAAAGACTTGGAACACATAAAACATCATTGAAACGAGCATAATCTACCTGAACTATTCTAGACCCTACAACACTAAGAGAGCTATCATCACCAACAAATATTTTTTTGGTGTTACATTCTTTAAGAGAAGAAAACATTGCATTATACTTATCCATATGATAAGGTGCTCCATAATCAATAAGCCACCCATCAGAAGAAGAGGCAGTACATTGTGTTCATTATAGTCGAGGTTAAAGTTGTTAGGTATGTGTTATATTATTTGCATGGTTAGCCTCATGCACGATGCATATGCGTCGGGTGCAATGGAGGGGTCACAGGGGGGCGGTTGCCCACCTTGTCCAAGGGGTTGCAAAAGGGGTTGGAGCCCTCAGAAAAAAAAATTGGGCAATCTTTTAGTATGTTTTGGGTGGTTTTGGCACACGATTTTTTGGCCCGTGGTTTTCTTATTCTGATTAATGAATTAAGGTGGTAATCTAATCCAAGTCAATGTATTAAGGTTTTGGATGTTGATGAATCATATATATTGTATTTATAAATTGTGAAGTTAATATAATGAGAGTTAGAGGTGTCAATCTAAACATTTGTTGGTTTTCTCAATTAAGGATTTCTAGGGTAAATTTTATAGTACTATGTGTGAATGTTATTGTTTTCTTTTTGTTTTATAAAGAATTTGTGTGTGCATTGCTATACTATAAAGGTTTAAAACCTACAAAGGCATAAGAGGCACTACATTGTGTTCGATAACACGGGTATTCCAACAGAGGAAGAACACCTTCAGTAACCAATCACACAACTAGATCAAAGATCAACACGCCGATGTTTTTATGTGGTAAAACCCATGTGAGGAAACATCCATGAGCCCAGCCAAAGTGGCCACTTGAGGCAATTTATTAATGAAAAAGAAAAATAGTACAAGAGAGTTTCTCACAATCAATCATCGGAAAATGACCCTCCATGCTCTTTAAATAGAGATCATGGACCAATCGGGGAGAATATGATTCGCCAGATCACTCTATGTCAGGAACATATTGTGACTGTCGGATTACAAATGCATACTAATGCATACTAAAGAAACACACTTAACCTAACAACACATTAGACCAAGTTGATCTTAACTAACTCGTAACTTTGAACAACTTGGGATAGCATTGAAGGATTTACAAAGACGACAGAATAGGAGAATCAAGGAGGCATTAGAGCCTATCCCCCCTTAATAACAACTTCATGAACTCCTAACATAGATTGAAATTTGGAAAACTTCTCTTATGTAAGAGAGTTTGTGAAAATGTTTGCAACTTGATCTTCTGTGGGGAAAAAGAGAACTTCAATAACTCGATTATGAATGAGCTTTCTGATGAATTGCATGTGTATATCAATGTTTTTGTTGCGTTGATGTTGAAATGGATCTTTAGTGAGCTTTATGGAACTCTAATTGTCACACCAAAGGGTGGTCGGATGTTGTTACTGGAATCCAATGTCTGAAAGGATCTATCGAAGCCACAAGGCTTCTTGATTTGCATTAACCGATGCTTGATACTCTACTTCTACTGAAGAAAGAGAAATAACATGTTGTTTCTTAGAGGTCCAAAACCAATGCTGAAAACATAACCTGCAATAGAATTATAATCACCATGGTTTCCATCCCAATTTGAATCAATTAAACCAACCAACAAAGGAGTCCCCCCTAAACTGTAATGTATCCCAAACTGAATTGTACCCCGGGCATACTAAAGTATCATTTTTTATGTTTTCCAATGGGTTTCATGGGGTGTTTGTATATACCGAGCAACAATAGCAACAATAAAAGAAATATCAAGATGGGTATGATTCAAATATAAGAGGCTACCAACTAACTAACAATACAAAGTGGCATCAACTTCGAGAGAAGTACAAGTGGCAGCAAGTTTGAATCCATACTAGAAGAGAGAAGGGGTCGGTTTAGAATCATCCATGTGAAAGTAGTGAAGAAGGTCACAAGCATACTTAGACTGGGAAATAAATATCCCTTCCTTGGTTTGCAATACTTGGAGTCCAATAAAATAATGCAAATATCCTGAGTCTAACATTTCAAACTTTTTTTAAGGCTGGATTTCACATGGGTTGAAATTTTTGGGTCACTACTAGTGAGAATAAGGTCATAAACATAAATAAAAAGGATTATTAGATGGCTTCCTACTTTCTTTGTATAGACATTAGAGTCAATGACATCTAGAAAATTCATTGTAAGAAATTTGTCCATTTTTGCATACCAAACTTGAGGAGCTTTCTTAAGACCATAAAGAGATTTCTTAAGGTGACAAACAAGGATGGATTCATTCTAGACATATCCAAGAGGTTGTTCCATGTCTATTTCTTCTTTCAAATCCCCATGCAAGAAGGTGGATTTGAAATCCATCTGATGGACCTCTCATTTGTGTGAGGTTGGAAGGGCTAGAACAAGGCAGATGGAATTCATTTTTGCTACAGGGACAAAGCTTTCATTATATTCAATGCCTTCAACTTGGGAGAATAATTTGGAAACTAATTGAGTTGTGTGTTTTTCAAAACTTCCATTTTATGCATACTTAGTTCTATACACTCATTTACATCTAACAAGTTTTCTTCCTTTCAGAAGAGGTACAAGATCCCAAGTATCGTTCACCATTAAAGAGTGATACTCTTCATTCATTGTTGTGTACCAATATGGATGACTTGAAGCTTCTACAAATGTTTTTGGATCATGAGTCTCTGAAACTTGAGCCAAAAGAGAAGAGGCTCACTATAACTATGAATGAGTCTAACTTTGATCTGAAGGATCAACGGAAATATCACCAGTTTCTTCCCGTGTTGAACAAACCCATCTAGGAAGCAATGGTTCTGGTGTAGGTTCACTATCATCATCTGAAGAATAAGAAACCAGAATAGAAATGGAATATGACACAAATGTTGAAGATGGATCGCGGGCCGAAGAAGGAACAAACTCCAAAGGCTCGTAGTCCAAGATAGTTTCATCAAATTTAACATCTCTTCTAATAATAATTTCATTGGAATGAGGTTGAAGAAGTTTGTAATCTTTGATATCTTTGGAATCCAACAAAAATAAACTTCTCACTTTTAGGTTGTAAGTTTTCTTGTTCTCATTAGAAATGTGAGCTTGTTCTACACTACCAAATACACGGAAGTGGCTTACATCTAGCTTAATTTTATTCCATGCCTCTCTGATGTTATATTTTTTATAGCCTTTGTGAGAGTGTGATTTACTATGTAATTTGCACAATTGATGGCTTCCTCCCAATAATAAAGACTTAATCCTTTATATTAGATCATACAATTAGGCATTTCTTTTAATGTGTGATTCTTTCTCTCAGCAACACCATTTTGTTGTGGTGTATATGGAATAGTATGTTGCATATAAATCCCATATGCAGTGCAGTAACTTGTAAATTTATTGTTCACAAATTCACCTCCATTATTTGTTCTTAACCTATGAATTTGATGTCCAAATTGTACTTGTCAAAGACTTCACTCTTAAGTTTTAAGAAGTAAACCCAAGTGCTTTTGGAAAACTTATCAATGAAATTTAAGAAATACTTGCACCCAAAGAAAGAAGGAGAACAAATCAGACCACACAAATCATTGTGAACAAGTTGCAAAGGAGTCAAGGCATGTTTGTCAAAACTTTCCCGATGATGTTTTTCAAGTACACAACCGACACAAACACCATCTCTTCAAGAAACAAGAGGAAGACAAGTCACCATGTTTGATTACATAGTTGTTGCAATGAACAATAGTTTAGATGACCAAACCACTCATGCCAAATTTTCCTCAAGTCATCACCATGAGCAACAAAAACTGAAGGAAAATATGATGAACCAAAGTTGTCAAACTTGTACAAACTGGTAATATCATCAGCCATTCCAGTTGCAAGGACATGCTTAGGATATTTTAAATCGTTGATTATAACTTGGTGAGTTGAAAACTCTATGGTTTTTCCTTCTCCTGGATGAGTGATCTAATACACTAATAGAAGGTTGTTGGAACACATAAAACATCATTGAAATGACCATAATCTACCTGAACTATTCTAGACCCTACAAAACTAAGAGAGCTATCATCACCAACAAATATTTTTTTGGTGTTACATTCATTAAGAGAATAAAACATTGTTTTATCCTTAGCCATATGATAAGGTGCTCCATAATCAATAAGCCACCCATCAGAATAAGAATTAGAAGTTGCATTGAAGGAGAAACCAGAAATAGAAAGTGCATGTCCATGAGAAGAAGAAGAAGAATAAGAAGAAGAAGAATCAATACTAATGTTGTGTTTCTTCATTGTTGTTTCTAAGGATTCCATATTTTTAAAACATTTGGACTCCACATGACCATATTTCCCACAAAATTTGCAATGTCTGACAGACTTCTTCTTATTTTTTTTATTTTTCTTTTGTGTCACTATTAGGAGTAGAATATAGCGGAGAGCGTTTAGGACCCTTGTTTTTCTTGTTGTTGTGGAAAGGATGTTTCTTTTTGGGATTCTTGGATTTATCTTTCTACTGGGCCACTAAGGCTTTGTTGGATGTACCTACAGTGCTAAACAATCCAAGTTGCACAATCTTATGTTTCTCTCGAATAAGAGCATCACAAAAAATCTCAAGAGAGGGATTTTGGCAAGCACACCCTAGAGCTTCTCTGGTGGCATAAATGGTAGATAGAAACACAAAATATGCACTACCAAGATTAGAAAGAATAATATAGATACATCAGTCTTCCTTCAAATCTATTTTGCAGTCTATACATAAAATTCTAAGTGTTTTGAACTTAGATAAATAGTATTCAATGCAAGGAAAATCATTGGGACTTAAAGTCACTAATTGGTTTTCTAGTTGGTGGGCTTGAATAATATTGTGTTTACCAAACACAAATTCAAGATTTTCAGAAGGTTTATCGGGGCCATCAATTCCTTGAAGGTGAAACCTTAATTCAAGAGAGATGGAAATTTTGATTAGTCCACATGCTTCATCAATCTTATCATCTCATTTGAATTTATTTTCATCATAAGTGGGTTCTAATTCTTTTCTCAAGATAATATGGTACAATCCTTTACTTTTGAATACATCTTCCATATGGAATTTCCATAAGAGGTAGTTGTTAATGGTAAGAAAAGGATCATTAGGAGAAGCCATATTAAACATGCAAAGAATATGGATTTGAAATCTGAAAATGGTGGTCTGGATGGAAAAATCTTAAAAAAAATAGGCTATTAAAAAAAACGGCACTGAAAACGGACTTCGAATGTGAAAGTTATGATCTTTTGAAAAAGGAATAAACTGTAACCAAAGAGCCACATGGCAAGTAGAAGTTGGTCCACGTGGTGATGCCCCTCCTTCACTAACTTTCTTATAACCTCACTTTTACAAATAAGTTGTTTATGAAGTGACCCACTTTCATAAAACAAGTGAAAATCACTTTTACAATGAAGTTTCTTTATAAATGAAAGTTGCATACAAAACAAATAACTTAAAATAAAATATTAAAGTTAGTTAATAATGATTCTCTTTTATAATTAAGTGAAATGCGCTTTACAATGAATGCGTGAACTTTTCAAAAAAAAAAAAAAAAAAAGAGACTTGAACTCAAGACTTCTTACTTAATAAAGAAAATTTTAACCAAGTGAGCTAGTGCAAAACACATTATAATCTTAAGAAGAAGGATTGGAGGTGTTGTTGTTGTTGTTGTGGAAGATGTCCTTGGAGTGCATGCTAAAACAATGTTTCCATGTATTCACATGGAAAAAAAAATATTGACGACAACAAGGGTTAGATCTCGGTTAGCTTGCCCGAAAAATGTAAGTTTTCCCTTTGTTTCTGATTTACCGAGATGGCATAGAGTGCAGGAAAAAGAGTATATGTAAACAAGAAATCCCTTTCTACTCTGTTTTTTATTTTTGAGATTGCACAGAGTGTAGGGAAAATATCATACACAGATCGAAAAGAGTAGCAACCCAGAAATAAAAAACAGAAACAGGCTCTTAAAGTCCCAATAGATACCTCGGGTGAGACTTCATCTGCGCATGCAAGTGATGTCGAAAGGGTCGGTGTCTAAATGGTTTTGTTGGTCGAAAGATAACTCGAACCTAGTGTATTACAAACTGAACACAATGCGAACATTGTTTTTGTTGTTGAAGATGGTCTTGGAGTGCATGCTAAAAAAAAAAATTCAATTATTCACGCGAAAAAAAAAATGTTTCTTAACGACAACAAGGGTTAGATCTTGGTTAGCTTACCCGAAAAATGAAAGTTTTTCCTCTCTTTCTGATTTACTGAGATGGCACAGAGTGCACGAAAAAGAGAATATGTAGACAAGAAAACCCTTTCTGCTTTGTTTCTGATTTTTCGAGATTGCGCAGAGCATAGGGCGTTGGACATGTAGTTTTGGATACAATTTTGATAAAAATCCTAAGTGTAGAAAAAGAGCACAGAAGAAGAAGGAAGACTAAGGGTGTGTGTAGATGAGGTGCATCCAGGAGGAAAGTGTGCAGACAGAGGAATAAAACATATAAATAAAGTAGGCATAGGAATAAAGTAGAGAATAAAGCTAGGGAAGAAAGTGGATGAAAAGGAAGGATGACAGCTCGACATTTTAAAGAAGGAAGGACACACAAAATCAAGAAGAACAACATCATGCAGATGGAAAAGCAGGAGAAAGCAACCCGAACAGCTAGTCAACTGGAGTAGTCATACATTGTAATAAGGGTTTTGGGATGAACGAAATAGGGTTTTAAGCCCTTGATTGTATGTATAAATATGTAATGGGTTGGGAGAATAGGGGTTCCTAAGTATTGAGTTCTCTGCTAACTATTGTATGGTTTTGTCCTGGGTTTGTTGAAAATAGGAATCTATGTCTGAATGTAAGAGATGATGCAGAGAGAGAGAAAGGATTGCACTATAGAGTGGATAGGCTAGGAGAAGAGAAATATAACCATGTTGTATCTTTTGTAAGCATGGTGCGCAAGCCTAAAGCATTTACCAAATGTATAATAAAGAAGCCGGTGATTGTGGACATAGCCCAGTGTTGGGTGAGTCACTTAATTGTTGTGTTACATGTCTTTTCTGTGTTTTCTTATGGAATTGTTTTGAATGCATATTAGAATAGATTTACTTTATGTGTATCCATGGGGAAATGGTTTGGATTGTTACAGTAATGAGTATATGCAATAATCTGGTATATAATGGTAATATGAACCTAATATCCACTAAGTAATATAACAAGATCACTTGCAGAATAACGCACACAGAAAATATAATTAAGAATGAATGGAATAATAAGCTCTCTTTCCCTCACCACTATAGAAACATGGCTCTTGCAGTCCCAAGAGATACCTCGAGTGAGACTTCATTTGTGCATGCAGGTGATGCCGAAAGGGCTGGTGTCTGAAGGGTTTTTTTGGTCGAACGATAACTCAAACCTAGGGTCTTACAAACCGTGTGCAGCGCCAACAAATGGTTATGTTTCTAGGACCCAGATTATGTGATTAAGGGAATGTTTTAGAGTTCGACTAAGAAAGAGATCTAGGAATTATTGGAAAGGAGGGAATGGTAGTTTTCTTGATAAGAGAATAGAAATCCTCGAATGAGCGAAAAACAATGGATGTAAAGGTATGTATATATAGAACTGCATGAAATTTTCTTTGGCGAATTTCCAATTATTATGACTAAGTGGCTACAAAGATTAGTGGAGAATATTGGAAGGTACAGAACAATAGTGTCAAGGAATTGGAATCCTAAGTTGGTAAGACAGTTAATTTGGTAAGTAATCCAACTACTCGCGTAGTTGATTTCTGGCTAAATAACATACTAGGAGGATATATTACATAGTTTGTTGTAGACTGTACCCAATCATATAGTGTCATAGAGAGGTACTTTTTCAAAGGTTCGCGCAGTGCAATCTAACTGCTATGGAGGCTCACGCACATAGGGGAATCAAGGGATGAAAATAGGATAGTCTGAGGAAAAGAGAGGAAGCAAAGAAGAAGGAAGGGAGGGACTAAGGATGCAGAGAGTCAAAAAAGGTATACCAGAAGAAGAAGAAGAAGAATTTGGAGAAATGTGTAAAGGAAGGAGGTACAAGAGGCGAAAGGTTGGGGCTAAGAGAGGAGTGTCGCACAATGAGCCAGAGGGGAGAGGACCTTGCGCAATAATCCAAATCATGGATATACCACACATAAGAGGAGAGAAAGAGGAGTTTCATTCCAGTCTTGTGATAGAGGAGTCATTAATTCCTACTCAGACTAGATCTTGTGTCGAATCCACTACCCCATGTGTGTCACCAAAATCAGAAATAACAGTTGAATACTTATCAAAAACACTTATAGTTAGAAATGGAGGAAAAATTAGTAGAAATCTGAGTAGTGGAAGTAGTGCACAGAGTCAGATTCAACCACCATCACCAAGATGAGGAACTACACAAATCAATATGGAAAGGGTAGACAACACCCTTAGATTGCATGAGTTCCAAGGAGTGGGTTTAGAGGACCCAGAACAACATTTGTTTGTCTGTGAGACAATTTGGGTCACTTAGAACTTCTAGGATGAGGCTGTGAAGATTACACAATTGGTGTCAAATTTTAGAGGCAGTGCGCTAGTCTGGTACATGAAGTTGCACAGTACCACGCCTACAAGACAGGTCAGGACATTAGCCGAGATAATACAAGCATTGCTAAAAGAATTTAAGAATCCAAAGTCAAAATCGCAGTACATTATAGAATTGAAGGAGATTAAATAGGTGCAAACAGAGTTTTTATAGGACTTCGATCAAAGGTTGAAGGACCTTATGGGAAGGTCGAATTTCCAGATCCCATATCAACAACATCAAGAATGGTTTATTACAGGACTTCTACCACACATTCACAGGCCATTGATTCAACAGAACGTTGTGTCGCAACCCAAAGCGTTGGAAATTGTAATGAAATTGGAATCATCCTTTGTAGGAGACAATGGAGGGATGGCACAAGTTCATACGTAGTTGGATACTTTGACGATTCAACTGGTAGAACTTACAAAAGGAAAGGAGAAACAAGAGCAAGTTTGGTGTACCAAGTGTAGGATTAAAGGCCATCACAAAGACAAATGTCCATCATTTGCACAGTATTTGGAAACAGGAGGGGGGTATTGCGAGATATCTAAGAAATGGGGACATCATCCAGTTGAATGTACATTATTGTAGAAGTATCAGAGTACACCAAGGAACTTATTTTGCAAATTTTGAAAGTCGGTTAGACATGAAGAGAAGGATTTTCATGCATTCGATCTAATGAGAGAGCATACTTCATATATGTACAAGATTCAGGAGGATAATGTTGTGACAGATCAAGGGGGTCATACTAGCAGGAAAAACCCCCCTTTAACTACACCAGGGTTCAATATGTAGACAGAGTGAGTTGTTGATATTATGGTAGTTGTGGGATGTATTTACCTCCACGTGTAAACCTGACGAGAATAGAAGACTTTGGGAAGAAAGAGAAACCCTAATGAGTTGGCTAATAACCCTAGAAGATTGTCGGCTCAAGAATATAATATGTATTAGGTTATTATCCTCCAAGAGAAGAAGTTGGCCAGAAGAATTAATATATGTTGAACAAACAGGTACCCAGAAGGAGAAGTCGACCCCAGTAAGTCTACCAGAACCACTATAAATACAGGGTGTCAGTCTCTCATTTGACACATCTCAGCAGTTGCAAAGAGCCAGTTCTACGCAGTGCATTTGCAGTCTTGTGTGCAAGTTCGGAGGAGAGTTGCGGGTGCAGCTACTGCAGCTAGTAGTTACGCTTTGGCTTGGACTATCTCTTGGGTAGGTTTTGGGCTATCTAATCAGATCTTGTTGATGCGTTATCCTTGGGGAAAGGTGTGCTACCCTTTGCATGGATATCTAGCCTAGGGTTTTCTTCCGGAATGATTCTCTGTCAAGGTTAAGGTGCTCGAAGGGTGGCTTCGGCCTATGTTTGGGTGACAAGGGTATTGTCAATGGTAAAACGAGCACACATCCTTCATATTCTAACAGGTTATGGGCCCACAACTCCTTCATTCAGTCTAAACGCTGGAAGGAAACATAACCACTAGGATATTGAGCTCATTGAGGAACTGCCACTAGGGTTACTAGCAGAAGCAGCTTCCAAGACACTATCGTTGGGGTTACTAGCAGGAGCAGTTGCAGAAACCCTAATCCTCTTGTTGAGGAACCTTAAGTGAATGGTTTGACCTAATATCTAGATATATCAGTGCACTCTAGCCTAGTGCATCTCCTGATACTCTCAGCAAGCCAAGATGTGAAGTTTGAGTTTATGGTCAAATCTAGGGTTTGAGCAATTCAAAGCAACCATGACTTATTCTAGGAAGTTAGAGAACAAGTTAGATGGAGACTCTAACTTCAAAGCATGGAAGAAAAGGATTGACCTTATCCTTGTCAAGAATAAAGTGTTGGATATCGTGAAAGGAAAGATCGTGAAGCCAGAGTTTGAAGAAGGAACCGCAGAACGTTGCAGCTATGGAGAAGTTCAAAGACAGTGATATCAATGTTATGAGTATCATAGTGTAATTTATAAAAGACCACTTGACACCCTACATCTCCCATCTTGACTCATTGAATAAGATGTATGATGCCCTAACAAATATCTTCTCAGTCATAAACATTGGACAAGTTATGAGTCTGAAGAATGAGCTCTGTGACATGAAGATGAATGATGAGGATAGCATAACATCATATTTTGTGAGAATCTCTCAGTTAAGAGATAAACTACAAGATATTGAAGAGATCATCTCAGAGAAGGAGTTGGTAAACATAGTACTCAATGGCCTTCCCAAGACATGGGATGCATTTTCCGCAAGCATGAACACAAGAAAGGAGTATCTGACATTTGAAGAACTTTTGACTTGTTGTGCTCAAGAAGAATCAAGGATCAGTGAAAAACAGAAACCCCAAAAGAAGTACGATGATCAAGCCTTCACAGTAAGATTCGAGAACTTCAGGAACAAAAGGAAGTTTGGTTCAAGGAGGAAGCCAAATCAAGAGAAAGACATTTCAGAAGTACAATGCTTCAATTGTCGAAAGTATGAACACTACAAGAATCATTGTCTCGATCTAAAGAAAAGGAAGGAGAAACACGAAGAATCAATTGCTGAAGAAAAGGAACCTACAAAGAATACTAAGAAGGATGGAAGAGATTTCTTCTTCTAAAGGTAACAAAACTCTTCTCATTTCTTGTACATATCTTTTTTGCATCGTCTCTATACATATCTTGTATGTCTATCTCTTGGAAGATAATGTGTTCCAAGAAGAACTATACCTATGGAAGAACAATAAGATAAGAATGGATATCATTAGATAATACACATGAAAGGATGAAATACAAATCATGTGGAATCTATTGCAAGATAAGTTGAATCAATCATGAAGAGACTTAGAAGAAGCAAAGAAAGAAAGAAGTCAGTAATCGAGAGGAAATTGGAAAAAGACCTATGACATTTTGTAGAAGACAACAAGATGGAAGCGTGGACTCTGTTAGACAATAGAACCAATTATATATTGCAGAAGACAATAAGGATTCAGATGGAAGCATGGAATCTGTTAGACGGAGGGAGTCGATTATATGCACTCATACATGAAGCAATGATTAGGAGGGAGCTAATCCTATGATCCATTGAAGATGATGAAGTATATATCCATGATAGCAGCCATGAAAGACAGTACGTATTCTTCAAAGAGAAGCCTTAAAATATCCCTGGTTGTCCATCCACATCCATGATCCTATGATGGAATATTTAGGGCATGGAATCTATAAGAAACTCCATGGACCCGAGAACTAAAGAAACACATGAAGATTCCAATAAAGAAGGCAAAGCTAGAACAAACAGTCATTGTATCAAGAATCACAAGATTGTCATCCTGATATAAACTCAATAAAAGCAATCAAGAAGAGGAACCGAAAGTCATGATGAAGAACAATGTATGGAAGACTTATGAATGAAATCATTGCGAGATCCAAAACTAGAGGTTCTCCCAAATGGAGGGAGAAGACTATGATGATTACTTGTTCCAGTAAACCAGACTTATCTCTACATGAGTCATTATATTATCCACAACATCCATGAGTTGGAGTTCTACATCAGATGAATGCAAAGAATGTTCTCCGGAGAAATTGAATAAAGATCGTATGAAGAGAAATCTGAAGACTTTGAGGCATACTAGAAAGAGACCCGTGTATGAAGATAGAATAAGATAACTTGGTGGAGAACCTCTAGTGCACAGCAGAAGCGTGGTGAAGATTTCCTATAACATCAAGATGATTACTCAGTAGATCATATCTCATGATGACAGAAGAAGTGCCACATGGATATGTTCCAGTTTTCCAACAATGATATACTCTATTGTTCAGAACTACATGAAGCCTTCACACAAAATCAGTGTTCCAGACTAAAGTACATTTAAAATCAAGCATTACATTATCCATGATGAAGACCAGAAAGGAGAAAGTGGTTCTCCAATACATATCTCCATAGATGAGCATATAAGCATACATTTTGGTAAAGCTTCTATCCAAGATGAAAGAGTTTGCATACTCAAGCTAGATCTCATGCAGACGATTTCCTTATTGAAAAAGGAAGAGATGACTCCCAAGTTGGGAGGGAGCACTGAAAATATTATTGAGAACATTCATTTTCAAGATTAAAAAATAGTCCATCTTGGACAGATGCTTTCTTGTTCGGAAAGTGGATTGATATTTTTGACGGACAGTGATTTCCCATTGTGGTTAACATGGGAAATGGTCCAGATTGTTGATGTATCATAGACAGCGACTTCCCATTGTGGTTAACATGGGGAGTGGTCTAGGGTAGTCTCTCTTCTTGAGCGTTACTAAAGAAGACTGGCCCGCCTCGTCGAACAGCTATTTCTCATTGTGGTTAACATGAGGAATGGTTTGTTTTGGAGGTTGATGTAGGAGAGTATTTTCCTCTTGTGTTTAATAGAGAAAATGGTCCAGACAGTCATTCCTTAGGGTTTATACATTCTCTCTAGGGTGCACTTTGATTAGTGTAGGAGGAATGGCCCAAGGTGGGGAATGGCCTAGGCTCAGCAATCAGGGACAGACATTCCTTAGGGTTTATACATTCTCTCCAGGGTGCATTTTTATTAGTGTAGGAAGAATGGCCCAAGGTGGGGAATGGTCCAGGTTCAAAAGACGAGACAATTATTCTTCCTTGCTTGAGAAGAATAGTCCAGATATCTCATTGTTTTACTCTGAGGGCAGATATTCTTTCATATCTCACAGATGTGAGTGAAATATTGGCCCAGATGATTCATTTTATATCATAACATTGTTTCTGTGCAGGTTGTTATCAAATGTTTGTTATGAAGACTGTATGATAGTAGATTGTTGGCATATTTATTACGGGCAGACAGAAGGCAAAGTATTTGTTTGTCATTGATGGCAAGCTCAGCCCGACAATGATGAACAAGAGAAAGTGGCAAGACCAATAGCGCAACGATGATCATAGAGCAAGATCATAACCATAAACTCTAGGATTCAAGGAAGCAACTCACGACAGAAAATCCTGAAATGCGATAGATCAGAGAATGTCAAAGACTTCATTTTGGAGTTTTGTAGACAAGGAAATCGGAGTTTCAGATACCAGGAGTTGGAGGAGTCAATAGTCGAGACTCTTCATCACAGGAGTCCTGAAGTTGCGAAATGTGAAACGATGAAATCCCGAAACACATCAACAAAGAGTTTCGCAGACCAGGAAATAACTCCATTTCGGAGTTTCGGATACCGGGAGTTGGAGGAGTCAAGAGTCGAGACTCTTCATCACAGGAGTCCTGAAGTCGCGAAATGCAAAACTCCAAAATCTCGAAATAGGCACATCAACAAAGAGTTTCGCAGACCATGAAATAACTCCATTTTAGAGTTCTCGATACTGGGAGTTGGAGTGTCGAAACACTTCACCACAGGAATGTCGAAATGTCGAAATGAAAAAATGTGAAAAACACCTTTTGGTGTAGGTTTTGGTTACCAGGAGTTGGAGTGTTGAAACACTTCACCATAGAAATCGTGAAATGCTGAAATGAGAAATTGTGACATGGTGTTTCGGGGATCATGACATGGAGTTTTGTAGTTTTAGGGATTGCGACATGGAGCGTCAAGATATTTCATCACAAGAGTTATCGAAATCGTGAAATGTCGAAATGTGAAATTGCGACATGGATTTTCGAGGATCACAACATGGAGTTTCATGAATTCGTGACATGCAAAATCGCAAAATGTCGAAAGGGACTATTGTGAGTCTTGAAGAATCAAAGGGAAAAACGTCGAAATCCCATCAGTCGTTCGATTAAGAAAAGAAGGGATTAGATTATGAAGTTTTGTGGACTTTGATCTAGATCCATTTCAGGGATTGCGACTTGGAGAGTCGAGATGCTTCGCAATAGGAATTCGTGACATGTGAAATTGTGAATTGTCAAAATATGAAATGCAAAAGACATTTTGTTTCTTGTAATCCAATGGTGCAGGTGAATTCGAATATGATCGGAGGGCTATTGTTTCACCTCACAGTTAATTGATCAGTTATGATTCAGTTGGAAAAATTGATTCATGATTCTTGATCAGTTGGCGATTCATTTGCTGAGGCGTATGTGAATAAAAGAAGATATGAGATGACTATGCAGGGTTGGTCGTTCTGAATGAAAAATGAGTTGAACTGTAAGAAAGGGAAAATTATAGTATGTGCAGTGTGAGACCAACAGTATGCATAGTGTGAGATAAAACTCAGAGATGAGTAACAGATGAGGAATAAACATAAGCAAGAGTAGAATTGCAAAACATCTTGAAGCAGAGCAGAATTGCAGAATAGACAGAGGAAGAGAAGAATTGCAAAACAGTCAGAAGCAGACCAGATTTACAGAACAGAGAAGAAGTGGTAAGAATCGATTTATCTATGTTGTTGGTTATTCAATCATTTATTTATAATCAGGGAGGTAGGGTGGTGCTAGGGAGGACTGTTGTCCTCAGAGGTTCAAGTGGGTTCTTGAACACAGGGAGTTGTAGCTTCCATCTAGTTGCAGCTAGAAAAAACAGGGTGGCAGGGTGGTGCAAGGGAGAATAGTTGTTCTCTGTTATATAGGTTGGTGCATGTGTGACTGGAAGTCGGTGCTTCCATCAAGTTGGTGATGGAACATTTAGGGAGTTGTTTCTTCCTTATAGTGGGTGCTAGAGAAACCAGAGATTTGGTGCTTTCAAACAAGTTGGAGCTTGTAAAAAAGAGGTAGTAGCCTCACATTGAGTTGGTGCTCAATTATAGATGATGTACAGAACTGGAAAGACTGCCTATCATTTCGAAGAAGAAGAGGTTTTCTCCCTTTATGTATTTCCTCATGAAAATCTATCTCTGTGTATATCTTATGTGTGAGTGATGCTCATTATTTATGTTGTCCATATGTTTTATAATATTGATGGTCACTTGGAGAAAGATTAAAAATGGTTTAATTGAATTAAAATTGTTTAAGCACAGTAACAACTGATTCACCCCCCCCCCCCCTCTCAGTTGTCTTAGTAATTTCAACAATTTGTATCAAAGC
>ML788931.1:93226-240886 GCA_009831015.1 Picea engelmannii | reverse complement strand
GTGCATGGTTGATGCTCTTGTTTATGGTACAGATTGATATCTGTTGAGGATTGTTGCCTCATCTCAGTTGGTGCTGAGAATGCAAGATGAGTCTTGCATATAGAGCTGGTGCTCTTGTAGAGTTGTACTCTATTCAGTTTTTGTTGATAAACCCCAAGGATTGTAGTCTGTAATAAAAAGAAAATTGTACATACATCTTGTGTTCTTTGTGTTCATTGTGGTGATGACTTGTTGATGATATATGGCTGATATATGTTGTTGATATGTGCTCACATATAACTAGTTATAAATGACAACAATGGGTAATGAATAAATGTTGAATGCTAATTGATGAGTTTTTGTGTAAGAGGGAAGTTTTGGGAAAAATATCCCCACACTCATTCACCACCCCCCCCCCCTCTAAGTGTGGTAGGTGTGTCCAACAGAAATATGGGTCACTGTGTAGAAGAAAAATGCAAGTAAGGTTTGGTACTGAGGTAGAAAACATTGCATAGAAGTATAAAAGGTAGAGTGATCCATCTGATCATGTTTCATAGTGTAGGATCTTATGGATTTCAGTGACGGAGACAGAATGGACGCACAGGTTTATACACACACTAGACACAATTTCAAAGAACTGGTATTTGGAATTGGAAATGTGCATAGAGACAACAAGATCGGATGAGTTGTTCCAAAGGTTCAAAGTCACATTTAAATTTGGACATGAATCCCCAAAAATATATGCAGTGCTACAGGATATTTGAACTAATATCTTATCAAAATAAGGGTCGATGGAGGTGATACCACTATACAGTGTGCACAGAGCCAATATGATTGTCCATGAGTTAGTGGAATTCTATAATGTTTCTAAGGAAGAACATGATGAAGAAGATCTTGGGAATGTACAAGAACCTAAAGCAGAAGGATAACAAGCAGTAGAAGGGCCAGAGCTTGAGTGTGTCACACACACAACCTATAAAGACGCGGAAGGTAAACATTGGGATGAAAAAGAATCCCAAGTTTGCACAGATAAGAGATTATTTGAGTAATGACACAATAGAGAAGATTGCAAACTTGTTGTGAGAATATAATGACTTTTTCCCAACTACATTCTTAGAGATGGAGGGGATAGATGGGGGCTTAGGTGAGATTAATATTCCATTGAAACTTGGTGCTAAGCCAGTACGACAGAGACCTTACAGGTTACCTCCAAATTACAAAGAGAAGGTGAAATTTGAAACAAACAGGATGTTGGACATAGGAATCATTGAACCCATGGAGGAATTAGAGTGGATCAATCCAATGGTAGTGCAAGAAAAGAAGACAGAAGGGATCAGGATTTGCTTGGATCTGGGAAAGTTGAATGATGCATGTTTACATGACCCATTTCCAACACCATTCATAGATGAGGTACCAGAGAACATAGGAGGCCATGAGACTTACTCGTTCATAGATGGATTCTCGGGGTACCATCAGATAAAAATTACACAGGAAGATAGGTATAAGACCACATTTGCGACATAGTGGGGAAGTTATCAATATACAGTAATTCCCTTTGAACTGAAGAATGCCCCAGCAGTGTTTTCTAGAGTTGTTGTAGGAGGGTTCAAGGAATTTATTCATAAGTTCTTAGAAGTATACTTAGACTATTGGATTATGCTCAGTCTACTAAAGGATCACATAGAAGTACTCAGGATTATGTTGGATATGTGTGGACACTGCCATATTTCGTTGAACCTGAAGAAGTGTATTTTGTGTACATCGTTTGGAATTTTGTTGGGACATGTACTCTACAAGCATGGATTACTAGTGGACTCGGCCAATATTGCAGTAATTCTAATTTTAGAACCACCTACATCAATTAGAAAACTGAGGGAAACTCTGGGTCACACAAGATATTGTGGAAAGTTTATCAAAGGATATGTGCAGATCACAGCACCAATGGGTTAAATAAGGAAGCAAATTTTCAATGGAACGGAGACTGTCAAAAGGGCTTGGATACCTTAAAGCAAAAACTAGTAACCACATTGATTTTGATCTTTCCAGATTGGAATGAGTTCCATGTTCATGTAGATGCATCGTCCATAGCATTGGGTGCAACACTCTCTCAACTATGGTAGGGGGACATATATCACCCAATTGTGTTTGCAAGTGGGAAGTTGTCTATAGCACAAAAGAATTACACCACTACATAACGAGAAGGATTGGCAATGGTATATGCACTACAAAAGTTCAAACATTATTTATTGGGATCTCAATTTAAGATGTACACAGACCATTCTAGATTAAAATACCTAGTGAACAAGACATTGTTGGGGGGAGAATATGAAGATGGATACTTTTGTTTTACGAATACAATTTTGAGGTTGTGGTGATACCCGGGAAGGTGAATGCAGGTCCAAATCATCTATTGTGCATATTATCATGAGAAGATGCAGAAATTTTAGATGACAACTTACCAGATGCACAGTTATTTTCAGTTAAAAAGGTGTATGATTACTTCTTGGACATCATATAGTTTCTACGTACATGAATGGCTCCATCAGAGATGACAGTGAAGCAGAAGAAACAACTGGTATTCAAATTTGTGGATTATCAATTGATTGCAGGGAATTTGTATAAGTTGGGGACAGACAAAATATTAAGAGGGTGTGTTTTGTAACATGAAAGACCGATTATACTCGCAGAATAACATGACAGGATAGCAGGAGGACACTATGCAGAGAGAGCGACTACACAAAATATTTTGTGTGCAAGGATCTGGTGGCTCACACTCCACAAAGATGCTAATGAATATTGTCAGTCAATCGATGTATGTCAAAGAGTGGGAAAGTCATCTAGGAGGGATCAAATGCCTTTGAACCCACAGGTTACCTTGCAGGTATTTGATAAATAGTCCATAGATTGTGTGGGGCCAATCAACCCCAAAGAAATAAGATCAGGGGAAGGGTACATAATCACTGGGATGAGGTACTTGACAAGATGGGCAGAAGCAACACCAGTTCTAGATTGCATTGTGGAGACTGTTGCGAGGTTTTTATTTGAGAATGTAATCACACGGTTTGGTTTTTCGCACATATTAATAAATGATCAAGGAACCCACTTTTTGTATAAAACAATTGCAGCATTGACTGAGGAGTTTCAAATTCATCATTAGAAGAGTACTCGGTATCATCTTCATGCCAATGGGACAATGGAATATTTTTATAAAATCTTGGAGAATTCTTTGACGAAAATTTTCAACATAGGGAGAGATGATTGGGACTTAAGAGTTCCTACAGTGTTATGGGCTTGTAGGACTACAAGTAAAAAGTTGACAGGGAAGACACCTTTTAGGTTGGTCTATGGGAAAGAAGCAATGATGCCAATGGAGTTTATTCTACCTAGCCTATGCATTGCAACAATCAATGAGATATCAGACTCTACTGCAATAGAGGAGAGATTGGCACAGTTAGTATAGATTTAGGAAGATCGGTTTATTGCAGGTTTCCATCAGCAAGTTCAGAAGGAAAGAGAGAAGGCTTGGCATGATAGACACATTAAATAGAAAATGTTTCAAGTGGGAGACTTAGAATTACTTTATGACAGTAAATTTATGCAGCACCTAAGGAAGTTTAGAATGCACTGATTAGGGCCATATGTGATTCAAAATGTAACAGAGATAGGTGTTGTGCAGTTGGAAACCCTGAATGGAGAAGTCCTTGGAGGAATGGAAGTCGATTGAAACTCTATAGAGACGACCGACAATATACGCAGTAATCTAGGCTATTCCGGACCACATGCATCATAGTAGTTGTATTATAGTAGGAAGGAAAAACACATAAAAACAAATAAAAAGTAGAAAAAGGAAGAAAATCAAATAAAAAGTAGATATAGAAAAAAGAAAAATATTATAGAGTACAAGGCATAGGAGATTGTGTTGAAGGAAATATTATTGTGTATCAAGATAGAATTGTGCCAATTAAGAAAATATAACATAGAAGAATGTTAAGAACTAGATATCAAGATAGCATAGAAAAACCTCAGAATAAGTACTCAACGCCTTGAAAAAGATAGAATTTCAGATAATAAGCCTCTTCGAGGGGGAAACCTCCTTATACACCACATAAATTTCCCAATACAACCGGACTCCAAATGAATATGTCTCCTTGGTATATATAGGAGACAAAGAGGTACAATTACAACTAATGGAACCAAGCCAACATAAATAAAATAACATTACTAATGTAATATGCCCCAATTAAGGGGTAATGTGTCACTATTTAGGGCTTAACATGTCCCTCCCCTTGAGACAATTTTTTCTGCAACTCTTGAGAAATTGTGGATGCTTATGTATAAAAGACTCATCTCCCCAAGTGGAATCTTCAACGGGTATTTTCCTCTACTTAATGAGATACTCTTAAATGGATCTATTCCTCAGCTGGTGAATTCTTGTGTCAGTGATGGCTTCAGGATCCAATATGATTTTTCCTTCCTCATCAAGTTCTGGAAATATAGTTTGAACTAGCATATTGTCACCTATAACCTTCTTTAAGCATGAAACATGGAAAACTGGTTGTACTCGTGAGAATGCAGGCAACTCCAATTTGCATGCCATAGTACCAATATTTTGCAACACCTTATAAGGGCCATAGTACTTTGGTGATAATTTATCATCCTTCTTGGCTTTCTTAAGGGACATCTGTTTGTATGGTTGTAGTCTTAAAAACACCCAATCCCCTACTTCAAAACTTATTTCATTGGGTTGTTGATCTACTTGTTGTTTCATGAGATTTTGTGCCATGGTCAGGTTGTCCTTTAAGATTTGGAGAACTTGTTGTTGATGCTCGATCTGATCTTCCACTGCTTGAACCTTAGATTTTTCTTTTAGAGAATAAGTGATGGAAGGAGGGTGGCATCCATAGAGTGACATAAATGGTGTCATTTTTGTTGCAGTATGAAAGGAAGTGTTATACCACCATTCTTCCAAGGGTAACCATTTGAACCATTGTGTTTGTTTATCAGAGACAAAGCAACGAAGTTAGCCTTCCAGACATTTGTTCACTATCTCAGTTTTTCCGTCAGATTGAGGATGATAGGATGAGCTATGAGCCAATTGAGTACCCAAACAAGAAAATAATTATGTCCAAAAGTGTCCTGTGAAGATAGGATCTCTGTCACTTACAATAATCTTTGGGATTCCATGTAGTTTTTGAATTGTCTCCATGACTGCGGTGACAATTGTACTGGATTTGAAGGGATGAGAGAGTGCACAAAAGTGTGCATACTTGGTCAGTTTATCAACAATCACCATGATGACACTCTTTGCTTGAGACTTCGGTAACCCTATGACGAAATCCATGGAAACCTCCTCCCAACGCTAACCTGGGATGGCTAATGGTTGTAAAAGACCTTGGGTATTAATTGTTTCCACCTTATTTTGTTGGCAAACCAAAAATTTTGCTACAAACCTTTGAACATCATTTTTAAGGCCATCCCAAAAAAATTCCTTCTTGACCCTATGGTAGGTTTTCAAAATTCTTGAGTGCCCTCTTACCAGAGAGGTGTGCAATTCCAATAGTTACTTTTGTTTGAGTTGGGAGTTCTTAAATAAATATAAACGATCTTTGTACCATAGTGAATCATTTTTCCATGTAAATGTATCTGATGCACTGGAATCTTGTTGCAACCTTTGAATGAGAGTCCACATGTTTGTGTCATTCTTCCATTCATCCCTTGCTTCTATTATCCAATCAGGTTGGATGATTGAGGTAGCACAGAGAAATGCCTCAACATCTTCATCCTTTCTTAAGAGTGCATCTGCAACAACATTTTGCTTCCCTTTTTTATAGATGATTTCAAAATCATAACCCAATATCTTGGTCACCCATTTTTGTTGTTCTTCTGAAGAGAGTCTTTGTTCCAAGAAGTATTTAATACTATCATGATTTGTTTTGACCTTGAATTGCCTACCTATTAGGTAAGGGTGCCATTTCTTCAATGCATGTAGTATTTCCATCATTTCCTTCTCATAAATGGGTTTGTGTAAGTCCTTTCCCTTGAGTGGTCGACTTTCAAAAGTCAAGGGACTTCCTTCTTGCATTAGGACAACACCAATGCCATTTCTCGAGGCATCACATTCCACAATAAAGGTTTTTGTGAAGTCTAGTGTGGTCATGATAGGAGTTTTGCACATCACCTCTTTAAGTTGTTCAAAACCTTTAGTTGCCTCTGGATTCCATGAAAATGCATCCTTCTTAGTTAGTGTCATTAAAGGTGTTGCTATTCTCCCATATTTTCGAACAAACTTGCGGTAGTAACCTGTCAAACCCAAAAATCCTCTAAGATTCTTCAATGTTTTTGGAATTGGCTAGTCCATAATGGCCTTAATCTTGTTAGGGTCTACCTTGACACCTTCATGACATACAATATGACCCAAATACTCTACCTCCTTCACCCCAAAGAAACATTTGGACGGTTTGGCATATAGTTGTTGCTCCTTTAGTAGTTGTAGCACCTTGTCAACATGTCACACATGATCATCCCAAGACTTTCTGTAGATTAGTATATCATCAAAAAATACTAACATAAATTTTTGAAGGAAGGGCTTGAAAATGGAATTAAACAACCCTTGGAATGTGGAAGGTGCATTTGTAAGGCCAGAAGGCATGCCCAAAAATTCATAATGGCCTTCATAAGTTCGAAATGTTGTTTCTGGGATATCTTCTTCCTTCATTGTAATCTGATGATACCCTAAACGGAGATCCAACTTTGTGAAATAGATTGCTCCATGCAGTTCATCTAACAATTCATCAATGACGGTAATGGGAAACTTACCTTCAATAGTGATCTTGTTGAGCTCTCTATAATCTGGACACATAGGCCATGAGTCATCTTTCTTGAATACCATTACCACCGGTGCAGAGTAAGAACTTTGGCTAGGTCTAATAATGACATCCTCTAACATTTCTTCAACCATGCGCTCAATTTCACTCTTTTGGGCATAAGGGTATCTATACGGTCTGATGTTAGGAGGAACACTCACATGAATTAGGTGAATATCATGATCATGATTTCGAGTGGGTGGAAGACCTTTGTCAATATCTTCAAATACTTTGGAATGCTTATCAATGATCCCTTGGATATCTAGGGGAATAGATGGCTTAGATGTTTGAACATATAGTGAGAATAGTTGTGAAATTACACCTTGATGCCCCTTTTTCAATAATTTTTTCATGCCATTAGAGCTTATCACATTACTGGGTTTCCCTGTGATACCTCTTAACTCAATTTTTTTTCCTTCCAATGAAAATTTCATGAAAAGTTCTTGAAAATTAAAAGCCATTGTTCCTAATGATTGTAACCATTGGATTCCTTCTACGACATCAGCACCACCCATGGGTATAGAAATCATTGGAATATTCATTACATATTCCCCCATAGTAAGATTGATCTTATTGCATTTTCCTAAGCAATTGATAGTTCCTCCATCTACAATCATGACTTGAAATGTTGGTGCTGGATATACAAAGAAATTGATAGCTTTGGCTAATTTATAGTGAATGAAATTATGAAGAATCAATTAGGACTATTACCTTTTTATTTTTGATATATCCTTCGATCTTGAGGGTTTGAGGAGTGCTAATTCCATCCAATGCATTACACGATATCGTGGGACTCAACTCTTTAGAAGAAATCGCATCTATGTTTTCATCTTGAGATGGTTCTTGTTTTTGTTCTTCTTCTTATTCCTCTTCACAATCTATGTAGAAAAAATTATTCTCACCACAATTATGTCCCTTACTATACTTGTTGTCACAATTAAAGCATAAACCTTTTTATTTTCTTTCCTCCAATTGTTGAGGTGTCAACCTTGTAGGTTGAGGTGTTTTAGAAGAAGGAACATTATTCTCTTGATAGATGTTAGGAGTGGTCCTTTTAGCAGCCATAGCCATATTTTTACTTTCAACATTTCTTGCCACCCTAAATGCATTCTCCAATGATTTGTGTTCCCAAAGGTGAAACTCATGTTGAATGTTATCCCTTAAAGTTCCTATGAATACATCAATCAAGTGCTCATCTGGAATATTTGTTACCTTTATATTCAATCTTTGGAAGTTATCAATGTGTTATGTAACTGAACCCTTTTGCTTGAGATTTATCAATTGGCTAAAGAATGTATTGCTCCTTGTATCCTCATAGTGTGTTATCATTTCTTCCGTGAAAATTGATCAAGTGACGAGTGATTTGCGAGAACAAATCCCTCGTTACCAAAAAAATTGATTGGGTTCTAAATATAAAGAATCCATCTGTACCTTTTGTGTATGTGGCACATTATGTAGACCAAATAATTGTTCCATCTTAAGTATCCATGTGATTGGGTCATTGCCATCAAACTTCCTCATATCGATCTTAGGAAATTTGTTGGTATTCAACCCAAAGTTAGAGTTTCTCCATTATTTATTCATCTTCCTTGTGTCATCATGAATTTCATGGGATACATTTTTAATTCCAGGTGTCCTCTCTATTAGGAAATTTTTAAATCCTTCCATGATATCCCTTTTTAAACCATCCATCTTAGTATCCATTATTACCTCCAACTTAGCTTCCATTGAATCCATCATCCCTTGTAGTTCATCTTTTCTTACTGTCTTCTTTTGTAAATCATTTATGTCCCGACGCATTTTTTCACCTTCATCAAGAGTCCAAGTAGGACTGTTTGGAGGATTATTTGGTGTAAAAGTTCCCTTTTTTGGTGGAATGCTGGCCAAATATCACTTTAAACCTTAATTTTGAGGTGGTTCTGCTAGACAATATTTATTTTATTGTGTCTCCAAAATTTTGACCCTTCTGGGTATGAAAATTTATTTTTTGTAGTTCTCTGATATTTCTTCTCTGCAATGTCATGGGTCTAATCAAAATTGGATGTGCCAAGTGGAATTTATGTTAACTTCCCCACAACTTGCTGATTTTTGGACTTTCTAGAAGATCTCACTTGTATAGAGTGCCCCACACAAAATAATTGATATGAAATTCTGAAAATTGTACCAGAAATACTACAAACTAACCACTATCTAATGCAATTGGTCTCTCTCAATTTGGATAGTTAAGGAATAATTTATTTATTTTTACCCAAAACACCTTCTTGAGACTAGTCAATAGGACTAGTCAAATACCCTATATTCCACAAGGTGTATATACAAATTTAAGATGACCCAAAAGATGAAATTTTTATCACATATATCTTAATAAATTTTGAATATCCTCCAAATTTGAGATTCTAAAACATTACAGAAAAAATTTCATAGCGAAAATTCTTCGATGACTAAATTCAGGATGATTCCAGAACCCTATCTTACATAGGCGGTATATCCGAATGTATAAGGCCTCAGGAGATGAAATTTGAACCCAGTGTACTTTGATCCATCTACTAAATACACTCCAAGGGGTTCCTTCTGAAACATCGTATAAAAACAATTATAGCAAAAATTCCAAGGTGTCTCGGATGTAGCAACGAAACCCCAAGACCTTGAGCTCTGATACCAAATGTTAAGAACCAAATATCAAGATAGCATAGAAAAACCTCAAAATAAGTACTCAAAACCTTGAAAAATATATAATTTCATATAAGAAGCATCTTCGAGGGAGAAACCTCCTTATACACCACATAAATTCCCCAATATAAGATGATTCCAAATGAAAATGTCTCCTTGGTATATATAGGAGACTAGGAGGTACAATTAAAACTAATGGACCCAAGACAACATAAATAAAATAACATTACTAATGTAATATGACCCAATTAAGGGGTAATGTGCCACTATTTAGGGCTTAACAAAGAAAAAGACTATGAAGCAAGCAAATATCTTGTGCAGCTTGGCAATGATAAGACCATTAAAAGAATTAAAGCATGAAAGCGATGGATGTAAAGGGGTAATGATAGGTCATAAATACATTATATCAATCTTAAATGGAAAAATCTATCGGAAATCCTGATAGGTTGGCAGTACGAGGAAAACATCATACAACAGATTTGGTAATAAATCTACATTTACTTAACCATTCATCAACCACGTTGGCGGATTGGAAAAGGGAGTTAATGCATGAAAATACATGCACAGTTGGAAAGGAGGCACAAAAATAGTGAAGGGTCGCTAAGCATAAATCATTGTTACTAAGAGTTGCACGTAAGCGAGAGAAAACTAGAGAAAACCAGAGAGAACTGGAGTGATTCAAAGATGAACTACAGCTACCATAGAACAGCCACAGAGAAAGTAAGTGAATTTGTTGCATAATACAATGGCCCCGCCAAAAGTTGGAGCACCATTAGAAGTGGCGTGAAAGAATTCAAAACGACCAGCAAATGCACCAAAGGTTGAGGAGAAACCTGAAGCTTTGGCTTCAGCTTCACAAGCGATCTTCCACAGAAATTACATCCCACCTAGGATGGATAACGTGCCACCAATCAATGTACCAGCAAATGGGAAATATATTTTGGTAACATCACCATTCCCACATGGTGTAATAATTGAAGAAGATATGCTCAAAAAAAAATTTGGCCTCAAGTTCGCAGATCATGATATTAGCGATGAGAAAAAATTCCCGAAGCTGGATAGGGAGAAATAATTTTCCACTAAGAGCGTACCAGGCATGGGAGCGATAGTGTTGGAGACAAAGGTGTGGGCAATTGGATTAGATAAGTTGGGCATAATAAACCTGATGGAGATCCCATACTTCGAACGCAGTATGGAAATTAATTCTTGCGTAAAGGAATTTCTCAGTTGCGTCCATGGGGGGACACTATGGCTTGACCTCCCAATGTTGATTGAGACTATGTTGATTCCATGGATTACAGGGCTCCCAAAATTTGGTGATAATCCAACCACTTTTTTCAATAAGAGAGGAGTGAGAGCCCTCTCAGAAGCAGTGAAGGAAAAGTTCCAGACATTCAATGGAAAAAGGGGACTGAATGTTAAAAACATCAATGATGACAATGTTCGTCTTGCAACGCAGGTATTGACCTGCAAGTTGTTGCACAAATGTAGGAAGGATGAAATATTAGCTGCAGTCATTGTAGTTGCAGAAAAATGCATCAAAGGGGTTCAATTGAACTGGGCCACCTTTTTGGAGAACCAATTTTTGCAAGATTGATTGAGACCTAGGAAAAGGGCACATAATTTCGCTATACATGGTTGTTGATTTTGATTGTATTTGTCGGACGGCAGGAACCAGGATACTATCATCACATAGGGATATATGGAAAAGGTAATGCGGCTGCAAGGTATGACAACTTATGGCATATGATGATTAAGAGAAGACAACAGGACAATAACGTCACATTTTATGTATACTTGGAAAATATCAGCTATCTAATCTAACACACACCACGCATATCATCCAATATGGTGGAAACATATAAGGATGCCATGTGTTTCAAAGAAGGAATGCACCACATGTATGTGCAGGCAAAGAAGGACCTAGCGCGCCAGTGGTTTACAACCAATTATAGGTTGACATCGAAAGATGTATGTTTACTTGTGAATGACTTGGAAGATGGGTTAAAAATCCCAGCAGAGAAAATGGGGCACCTGAAAGACAAATAAGAGAAGGATAAGAGTGATGGAGAACCATATGAGGATGAAGAATAAGGAAACGATCAAAACAATGGAGTAGGAGATGTGCTTAGTCCATCAATAGAAAAATATCATTAGACATTTCCAACAGCAGGTGAAAAATGGAAGGATAATAGGAAAGTGATACAGGTGGATATCGGTGGCCACCCACCTTTTTCGACTGGCTCAAAATAGTTTTCTGGAAATTTTGGCAATTTACTATTTTTAGCAGTTTTTTACTTCTGGGGAAATTTTGAGGGCTCAAATGAAGTTTTTCCAACATAGAGGTTCTTAATGATATTCAAAGGCATCATTGATCCCCCCAAATGAATCTCCTCGACGATACCTTTCCAATGAGCTATCATACGGCTAAAACGAAGATCGTATGCAAAAGTTACAACCCCGGGAATTTGATGCACCAACTTACCCAAACGGGGCCCATGTGGATTTTGGTGCTTCATCTCCTAGGGTTAGGTTTTTGGATGTCTAGGGTTTTTGTCATTCTATTTTATTGTAAAAAGGCCTTCAGAGCCTCATTGTAATCATATTCTTGCGAATGTGAGTAGTTGTCACATCTCTTCTTAGAGATAAGCTGCCACCATTCTAGCGAGTCTTTCACTCTGTATTTTTACAATCTCTGTACATTTATTTCATTAATAGAAATTGTGTATTATTGTATATCTGTGTTTATGGTTGCATCTCTGATACATTCATATTACATTATTGAATATCTATGATATCTCTGTGCATTTATTTATTATATCTTCACTCTCATTTCGTGCCGAAAATAAATCTGGATCAGTGGTATCAGAGCAGGTTGTTCTTGATAATTTTTTCAGCGCATGTCCCCGAAGAGGTATGAGTATAGAAATTTGGGTCTCGAGCTTATCTCTCTTGAGGAGAATCGCTCTCTCACACCCAAGAAACCCTCAATGGCGAAAGAAAAGAAAAATGAAGGAGCAGACAATCCTATAAGTCTGTTGCTTGAGCAAGCTCTCACGCGACAGAGGGACGAAATGATGGAGAATTTCTCCCACATCCTTCAACGCCTCTTGATAGCATCAGGTGCATCTTCATCAAGCAGCCACTTTGGAGGCACCTTTCCTTTTAAGGTATAGGTCAATTTTGATATTCCTATATTTGAAGGTCATATAGATGTGGATGCCCTAGATAAATGGTTAAATCTGTTAGAAGGTTATTTCTCTGTTCACAATTTTTCTGACAAAGAAAAGATCATCTTCGCGCTCTTTAAGGCTCTCCCCCATGTCAAACATTGGTGGGAAACTTACTGGGATCAGAGTTCCATAGAGGAGTCTGGAATATATGGAGCCAAGCCCACTTGGGATTTTTTTTTGGATGCAGTAAAGGAACAATATTACCCTATTGGCAACTATGAGGACCAGTACACGAGATGGACCACGCTGCGGCAAGAGAGGGGCCAAGAATTTTCAGAGTTCACCAACACCTTCCATACCTTATGCAGCAATATGGGTAACAAAGACTTTGAATGACATTTGGTTCTGAAATACCGTGGGGCTCTACAAAGATACATCCAAACTGAAATGGATTTTCTAGACATCTCATCAGTCAATGCTACTTATGGATATGTTGTTAAAATCAAGTAGAAATTTAAGCACCAGAACAAACGGGATTTCGGGTCTGCAAATCCGCAACAACCAAAGTATGACAAATGTGACCCTAACAAAAAGTCTTCCGAAAACCAATCCAAGCCACATGAAAAGAAGGGTTGCGGGAAGACAAAGAAGGACACCGGAAAATGGTGCGATTTCCACAAAATCCCCTAGCACAACACCGATGAATGTTGCTCAAAATAGCCATTGGTGGCCGAGATCAAAGACAAGGAGTTGAACCCTAATTTTGAATCTGATTCTGAAAATACTGGTAAAGGACATATCATTGCCGCATACCCCACTACTATTGTCACAACCGCAGCAATTCAACCAAAAGAACCAAAGGATCCTGAAGAGGGGGAACATAGTTTTTATTCATAGATGTGGGTGAAGGGGACCCTGCTTCATTTTATTGTTGATAGCGGAAGCTAGAAGAACCTCATCTCAACAGAGGTGGTCAAATAGTTGGGATTGTCGACAACACCACACCCATAGCCATACAAAATCGGGTGGCTTCACCAAGGACAAGATCTCTATGTCAACCAACAGTGTCAATTTTCATACAGCATCCAACCCTTCAAGCATGAGGAATTATGTGATGTTTCCCCACTGGATGTCTGTGATGTTCTCTTGGGCCAACCATATATGTGGAGATGACATGTTGTTTATGAGTCTCGACCCCATAGTGTCATTGTTATTTTGGGGGATCATCTCTACAGAAGACCATAGGTAGTTCCGACTACTGTTCCACCTAAAAAGTACTGCAAGGTAGTATCTCATACTGTAAAATTCATCTTTTTCACAATCTATTTAAAAGGGGAACAGAAGGACACTACAACCATTGCAGCCTCACCCCAAGCACCTTCTATCAAACAGAAGTAGGTCGAAAAGGTTGTAGAAAAGTGCAAAGATTCCTTCTGCACATCGTCCTCTCATGTAGCCAGACTTGTTGAATAGCCTCAACCTCAACAGTTTCGTGACAGACTTCCACAAACTGAACAACGCAACATCTCCAACAAGGCAAGCAGCTCATCAAGATGCAGATTTAGAAAATGTGTTTCCCTCTCCTCCAGGAACTCAATGCAATGGATACCATTGCTACCTAAAGAGGGAGGATTGATCCAGGTGGATATCGGTGGCCACTCACCTTTTCCGACTAGCTCAAAATAGTTTTCTAAAAAAATTGGCAATTTACTATTTTTAGCAGTTTTTAACTTCTAGGGCCATTTTGAGGGCCCAAATGAAGGTTTTTCTATATTTAGGTTCTCAATTATATTCAAAGGAATTATTGATCCCCCAAAATTAATCTCCTCGACGATACCTTTCCAATGAGCTATCATACGCCTAAAACGAAGATCGTATGCAAAAGTTACGACCCCAGGAAGTTGATGCACCAACTTACCCAAACGGGGCCCACATGACTTTTGGCGCTTCATCTCCTAGGGTTAGGTTTTTGGATGTCTAGGTTTTTTGGCATTCTGGTTTATTGTAAAAATGCCTTCAGATCCCCATTGTAATCATCTTCTTGCGAATGTGAGTAGCCATCACATCTCTTCTCAGAGATAAGTTGCCACCGTTCTAGCGAGTCTTTCACTCTATATTTGTATAGTCTTTGTACATTTATTTCATTAATAGAAATCATGTATTACTATATATCTGTGTCTATGGTTGCATCTCTGATACATTCTTGTTGTATTATTGAATATTTGTGATATCTCTGTGCATTTCTTTATTATATCTCCACTCTCATTCCGTGCCGAAAATAAATCCAGATCAGTGTTATCAGAGCAGGTTGTTCTTGATTGTTTTTTCAATGCATGTCCCCGACGAGGTCTGAGTATAGAAATTTGGGTCTCGAGCTTGTATCTCTTGAGGAAAATCACTCTCTCACACCCAATAAACCCTCAATGGTGGAAGAAAAGAAAAATGATGGAGCAGACGATCCTATAAGTTTGTTGCTTGAGCAAGCACTCACGCGACAGAGAGACAAAATAATGGAGAATTTTTCCCACATCCTTCAATGCCTCCTGATAGCATCATATGCATATTCATCAAGAGGCCACTTTGGAGGCTCCTCGCCTTTTAAGGTACAAGTCAATTTTGATATTCCTATATTTTAAGGTCAGATAGATGTGGATGCCCTAGATAAATGGTTAAATATGTTATAAGGTTATTTCTTTGTTCACAATTTTTTCGACAGAGAAAATATCATCTTCGCGCTCCTTAAGGCTCTCCCCCATGTCAAACATTGGTGGGAAACTTACTGGGATCAGAGTTCCATAGAGGAGTCTGGAATATATGGGGTCGACCCCACTTGGGATTTTTTTGCGGATGCGGTAAAGGAACAATATTACCCTGTTCGCAACTATGAGGACCAGTACATGAGATGGACCACACTGTGGCAAGAGAGGGGACAAGTAGTTTTGGAGTTCACCAACACCTTCCATACCTTGTGCACCAAGATGGGTATCAAAAAATCAGAACGACATTTGGTTCTAAAATACCGTGGGGCTCTACATAGATACATCCAAACTGAAATGGATTTTATGGACATCTCATCACTCAGTGTTGCTTATCGATATGCTATTAAAATCGAGAAAAAATTTAAGCACCAAAACAAAGGGGATTTCAGGTCTGCAAATCCACAAAAAACCAAAGTATGATGAAGACGGCCCTAACAAATAGTCTCCCGAAAACCAATCCAGGCCACATGAAAAGAAGGGTCACGGGAAGACAAATAAGGACACCAAAAAATGGTGTGATTTCCACAAAATCCCCTGGCACAACACCAATGAATGTCGCTCAAAACAGTCATTGGTGTTCGAGATCAAAGACAAGGAGCCGAACCCTGATTCAAAATCTGATTCTAAAAATACTAGTAAAGGACAGATCATTGACACAGACCCCACTACTATTGTCGCAACCGCGGCAATTCAACCAAAAGAACCAACAGATCATGAAGAGGGGTAACGTCTTTTTCATTCATAGATGTGGGTGAAGGGGACCCCGCTTCATTTTATTGTTGATAGTGGAATCCAGAAGAACCTCATCTCAGCAAAGGTTGTCAAACAGTTGGGATTGTCAACAACACCATACCCATAGCCATATAACATCGGTTGGGTTCACCAAGGATGATATCTCTGTGTCAGCCAACAGTGTCAATTTTCATACGGCATCCAACCCTTCAAGGATGAGGTATTATGTGATGTTTCCCCATTGGATGTCTCTGATGTTCTCTTGGGCCAACCATATATGTGGAGACGCCATGTTGTTTATGAGTCTCGACCCCGTAGTTTCATTGTTACTTTGGGGGGTCATCTCTACAGAATACCAGAGGTAGTTCTGACTACTGTTCCACCTAAAAAGTGTCGCAATTTAGTATCTCGTACTGCAAAATTCAACTTCTTAACAATATGTTCAAAAGGGGAACAGAAGGACACTACAACCACTGCAGCCTCACCCCAAACACCTTCTATCAAACAAAAGTGGGTCGAAAAGGTTGCAGAAAAGCACAAAGATTCCTTCTACACATCTTCCTCTCATGTAGCCTGACTTGTTGAACAGCCTCAGCCTCAACAGGTTTGTGACAGACTTCCACAAACTGAACAACGCGACGTCTCCAGCAAGGCAAGCAGCTCACCAAGATGCAGATTTAGAAAACGTTTTTCCCTCTCCCCCAAGAACTCAACGCAATGGATGCCATTGCTTCATAAGGAGGGAGTATTGATCCAGGTGGATATCGGTGTCCACCCACCTTTTCTGACTGGCTCAAAACAATTTTATGGAAATTTTGGCAATTTACTATTTGTAGCAGTTTTTAACTTCCGGGCCCATTTTGAGGGCCCAAATGAAGTTTTTTCGATATTGAGGTTATCAATTATAGTTGAATGAATTATTTATCCCTCAAAATGAATCTCCTTGATGATACCTTTCCAATGAGCTATCATACTCCTAAAACGGAGATCGTATGCAAAAGTTACGACCTTGGGAAGTTGATGCACTAACTTACCCAAACGAGGCTCACATGACTTTTGGCACTTCATCTCCTAGGGTTAGGTTTTTGGATGTCTAGGGTTTTTGGCATTCCAGTTTATTGTAAAAATGATTTCAGAGCCTCATTGTAATCATCTTCTTGCGAAAGTGAGTAACCGTCACATCTCTTCTAAGAGATAAGATGCCACCGTTCTACCGAGTCTTTCACTCTGTATTTTTACAGTCTCTGTACATTTATTTCATTAATAGAAATCGTGTATTACTACATATCTATTTTTATGGTTGCATCTCTGATACATTCTTGTTATATTATTGAATATCTGCAATATCTCTGTGCATTTATTTATTATATCTCCGCTCTCATTTCGTATCGAAAATAAATCTGGATTAGTGGTATCAGAGCAGGTTGTTCTTGATTGTTTTTTCAGTGCATGTCCCCGACGAGGTCCGAGTATAGAAATTTGGGTCTCAAGCTTGTATCTCTTGAGGAAAATCACTCTCACACACCCAAGAAACCCTCAATGGTGGAATAAAATAAAAATGACGGAGTAGACGATCCTATAAGTTTGTTGCTTGAGCAAGCTCTCACGCGACAGAGGGACGAAATGATGGATAATTTTTCCCACATCCTTCAATGTCTCCTAATAGCATTAGGTGCATATTCATCAAGCGGCCACTTTGGAGGCACCTCGCCTTTTAAGGTACAAGTCAATTTTGATATTCCTATATTTTAAGGTCAGATAGATGTGGATGCCCTAGATAAATGGTTAAATATGTTAGAAGGTTATTTCTTTGTTCACAATTGTTCCAACAGAGAAAATATCATCTTCATGCTTCTTAAGGATCTCCCCCATGTCAAACATTGATGGGAAACTTACTGGGAGAAAATTCCCATAGAGGAGTTTGGAATATATGGGGCCGAGCCCACTTGGGATTTTTTTGTGGATGCGGTAAAGGAACAACATTACCCTGCTGGAAAATATAAGGACCAGTACATGAGATGGACCACACTACAGTAAGAGGGGCCAAGCAGTTTCAAAGTTCACCAACACCTTCCATACCTTGTGCACCAAGATGGGTATCAAAGACTCTGAACGATAGTTGATTCTGAAATACTATGGGGCTCTACACAGATACATCCAAATTGAAATGGATTTTCTGGACATCTCATCACTCGGTGATGCTTATCGATATGTTGTTAAAATCAAGCAGAAATTTAAGCACTAGAACAAACGGGATTTTGGGTCTGCAAATATGCAACAACCAAAGTATGACAAAGACGGTCCTAACAAACAGTCTCCTAAAAACCAATCCCACCCACATGAAAAGAAGGGTCAGGGGAAGACAAAGAAAGACACCGAAAAATGGTGCGATTTCCACAAAATCCCCTAGCACAACACCAATGAATGTCACTCAAAACAATCATTGGTGGTCGATATCAAAGACGAGTCGAACCCTAATTCAGAATCTGATTTTGAAAATACTAGTAAAGGGCAGATCATTGACACAGACCCCACTGCTATTGTTGCAACCACAACAATTCAACCAGAAGAACCAACAGATCCTGAAGAGGGGGAACGTCTTTTTCATTCATAGATGTGGGTGAAGGGGACCCCGCTTCATTTTATTATTGATAGCGGAAGCTAGAAGAACCTCATCTCAGCAGAGGTTGTCAAACAGTTGGGATTTTCGACAACACCACACCCGTAGCCATACAACATCGGGCGGCTTCACCAAGGATGAGATCTTTGTGTCAGCCAACAGTGTCGATTTTCATACGGCATCCAACCCTTCAAGCATGAGGTATTATGTGATGCTGCCCCACTGGATGTTTGTGATGTCCTCTTGGGCCAACCATATATGTGGAGACGCCATGTTGTTTATGAGTCTTGACCCCGTAGTGTCATTGTTACTTTGGGGGGTCATCTCTACAGAATACCAGAGGTAGTTTTGACTATTGTTCCACCTAAAAAGTGTCGCAAGGTAGTATCTCATACTGCAAAAGTTGGCTTCTTTAGAATCTATTCAAAAGGGGAACAGAAGGACACTACAACCACTACAGCCTCACCCCAAGCACCTTCTGTCAAATAGAAGCAGGTCGAAAAGGTTGCAGCAAAGCGCAAATATTCCTTCTGCACATCATCCTCTCATGTAGCCTGACTTGTTGGACAGACTCAGCCTCAACAGGTTCATGATAGACTTCCACAAATTGAACAGTGCGACGTCTCCAGCAAGGCAAGCAGCTCACCAAGATGCATATTTAGAAAACGCTTTTCCCTCTCCCCTAGGAACTCAATGCAATGGATACCATTGCTTCCTAAGGAGGGAGGATTGATCCAGGTGGATATCATTGGCCACCCACCTTTTTTGACTGGCTCAAAACACATTTCTGGAAATTTTGGCAATTTGCTATTTTTAGCAGTTTTTAACTTTCAGGGCCATTTTGAGGGCCCAAATGAAGGCTTTTAGAGATCTAGGTTCTCAATTATAATCGAAGGAATAATTGAGCCCCCAAAATTAATCTCCTCGACGATACCTTTCCAACCAGCTATCACACGCCTAAAACGGAGATCGTATGCAAAAGTTACGACCCTGGGAAGTTGATGCACCAACTTACCCAAATGGGGACCACATGACCTTTGGTGCTTCATCTCCTAGGGTTAGGTTTTTGGATGTCTAGGGTTTTTGGCATTCCAGTTTATTGTAAAAATGCCTTCAAAGCCTCATTTTAATCATCTTCTTGTGAATGTGAGTAGTTGTCACATCTCTTCTCAGAGATAAGTTGCGACCATTATAGCGAGTCTTTCACTCTGTATTTTTACAGTCTCTGTACATTTATTTTATTAATAGAAATCGTGTATTACTGTATATATGTGTTTATGGTTGCATCTTTGATACATTCCTATTATATTATTGAACATCTTTGATATCTCTATGCATTTATTTATCATATCTCCGCTCTCATTTCATGCCGAAAATAAATCTGGATTAGAAAGAACTGAAAGGTGAAGCATGTAAGAAGACTAAAGCGCGTAGAGAAATACCAGTATATACTTTGACCAACAATAATATGGACCACATAGGCTACCAAGTATGGGATGTTGCAGAAGAAATCATTGAGGAAACAACTAAGAAATAAGAAGAGCAGTAGTAGAGAGTGCAAGATCAGTTCGCAGCACTCCAACAGCTATTGGAAACAATTAGCATAAAAAAAGAGCACAGGACCGAGGGAGGACCATCCATAATTCCAAGGAAGGAAGTAGAGAGTGTGCATCAGGTTTTGACCCAGTTAGAAGTCGATCATAGAACACTCCACATTGAGACGGATGCACTTTAATTTCCAACGTTCAAATTAAAAGAACAGGTGAATGCGCTAGGACACCTGAATATAGTAGTATCAAGGATGTCGATACAAAGAATAAGAGACTTGCAGATAGGCATGTTGGAAGAAATTAAGAGTCGAGGAGATGAAGCACACTAGGAGCTTACAAGAATAATGAACAAAAAGGCTCGGTTGCAGCAACAGTATGACGTTGTGCTCCAATGGAAGAAGGAAGTTGAATGTTGAGTGGAGGAAGTAACGAAGGACAAAACCAAGGTCGAGGAAAGTGTAAAGAAATCCCTCAAGGAAAAGGAAAAAGCTGAAATTATAGGAAGAAAACCCAAACGGTAGTCCATAAATTATACAAGGCAATTTTGGAAGTCCCCATAGTAGTAGAAGCTACTATGGAAGAACAAGTATTGAAGATCAGTGAAGTCATCAAAAGCTTATGATTGTATATAGAATACCTACAATTGCATAGTGTGTCAGGCATGCCACTAGAAGTATGAGAAGGCAAGGAGAAAACGGAGATGACAACAGTAGCCAACATCAAGAAGGTGAAAGAAGATTGCACCAAACTCTGTGATGAGAGCATGTAGATATGGATAGACTTATTTAAATATCCCAAGATGAAGGTTGTGGAGGCCATGTTAAAAGAAGCACAAGAAAAGGCACAACAAGCTTCAAACAAAATAACTGCACTTCCACCAGTGGAATGTATGACAACCATTTTGGATCAGAGGCAGACATACTTGGAAGTGTAGAAGATGAAGAATTAGTAGAGGATCCTTCAGCAACGTTTGGGATCGTTGTAGGAAGAAGCAGAAAGGGTAATAGGTCAATTAGCCACTACACAGGGAAATGTAAAACAAGTCGCTTAGGAAGCAGAAGAGAAACTACCAGTCTTGACTACATAGAGAGTTGAATGTAAGCTTTAAACCTGTGAAGTAAAGCAATGCATACAGATTCCTAAGTAAAACTAAAATTAATCAATGGCTCATACACATAGTACACAAAGATTTATGTTGGAAACCCTTAACCTCGAGAAAACCATCATTCCTTTATGTCATACCTTTCAACTCTTCATTGTATTAATTTCACCATACAATATATACAATGTTTTAGGTATTCCATAGCTACCAAAACCCTAATCCCTTAATCTAGGATTAATTTAGAAAACCGCTAAAAATAGCAAAAACCTCCCAAAAAATAAATTTTGGGGTGTTGCACTTAACCAGGGGGGGCAAACCTAGCCCCCCTGGGACACCCCCCCCCAAGAAATCACTCAGAGCACATGACACAAAATGATAAGGAAGTTGGGATCATCAAATGCAGTTGTCGAATCTGACGCGCCCACACACACACATTCAAGGAATATAACACATACCCAACAATGAAGAGATCACAGAAATAGAGGCGGTGAAACTCAAAGAAGTGGAGATAGCAAAGGTAGCCTCCCAAAATTTCCTTGAGGCATGGAGGAGTAGGTAACAGGCCTGAGTGGCTCAGGACGAGCCACGGGTGAGTGTTGGGGACCTGTTGGACATGCAGTTTTGGATACAATTTTGATAAAGACCCTAAGTGTAGAAAAATTTCACAGAATAATAAGGAATACTAAGGGTGTGTGCGAATGAGGCTCATCTAGGAGGAGAATGTGCAGACAAAGGAATAAAGTAGAGAATAAATTTGGGGAAGAAAGTGGACAAAAAGGAAGGATGAAAGGTTGATGTTATAAAGAAGGGAGGACGTGCAAAAGCTAAAAGAAAATCATCATGCAGACAGAAAAGCAGGAGAAAGCATCTAGAATAGCCATCCAACTAGAGTAGTCATACATTGTAATAACGATTTTGGGATGAACAGAATAGGGTTTTAAGCCCTAGATTGTATGTATAAATATTTAATGGGTTGGGAGAATAGGGGTTCTTGAGTATTGAGTTCTTGGCTAAGTATTGTATGGTTTTGTCCTTAGATCTGTTGAAGATAGGAATCTATGTCTAAATGTACGAGATGATGTAGAGAGAGAGAGAGAGAGTCTTTCACTACAAAGCGGTTGGGCTAGGGGAAGAGAAAGATAACCATGTTAAATTTTTTGTAAGTGTAATTCACAAGCTTAAAGCATTTACTAAATGCATAATAAAGAAGCCAGTTGTTTTGGAAGTAGCCCAGAGTTGGGTGAACCAGGTTAATTTTTGTGTTACATGTATTTTGTGTGTTTTATTATGGAATCTATTTGAATGCATATTAGAATAGATTTAACTTATGTGTATTCATGGCGCAATGGTTTGGACTGTTACAATAATGAGTTTATGTAGTAATCTGGAATATAATGGTAATATGAACATGAGACCCGCTAAGTAATAGAACAAGAGCACTTGCATAAAAATGTGCATAGAAAAAATAATTAAGAATGAATGGAATAATAGCCTCACATTCCCTCACCACTGCAGAAACCTAGTTCTTGCAGTCCCAATAGACACCTTAGGTGAGACTTCATATGCGCATGTAGGTGATGTTGAAAGGGCTGGTGTCTGAAGGGTTTTGTTGGTCGAACGATAACATGAACCTAGGGTCTTACAAATGACGTGCAGTGCCAACATTGTTGTTGTTGTGGAAGATGGTCTTGGAGTGTGTGCTAAAAAAATTATTTTCATGTATTCACACGNACGAAAAAAAAAAAAAAAAAAAAATTTGTTTCTTGATGACAACAAGGGTTAGATATCGGTTAACTTACCCAAAAAATGAAAGTTTTCCCTTTGTTTCCGATTTACTGAGATGGCACAAAGTGCAAAAAAAAGAGCATATTTAGATAAGAAAACCCTTTCCGCTCTGTTTCTAATTTTTTGATATTGCAGAAAGCATAGGGAAAAGATCATATCCAGATTGAAAAGAGTAGCAAACTGGAAATAAAAAACAGAAAATTGAAATATCATCTCTGCAAAAATTTAAAAGGGTGTATTCAAGCTTTATACCTCTAGATATGATTGAAATGGTCGTATCTTGGGAAAATGGAAACCTTTTTGAGTGAAACAAAAAGCGTTTCTTGCTTAAAGTAGCACTCTGGACATAATGGAATGGTCCTCTCGACCCATAAATATATGAAAATAGTAGAAACTAGAGATGTTGCAACACAACTTCAAGATCTCGATTGACAATGGTTCTTCAAATGTGCTTTAATACTATTATCCCCAATTTCTAGGGATGATTAGGAGATCATGTCTCGAGGCCCACAGGTCCTAGACATGGAGTACCGAGAGCAGGATTGACCTGAGCATGGCCCTGGAGGGCCCATCTTTCTTCTTCTTCATCAGACCTGTCCTGCTAGCAGCAGCAGCATCCATCACCTTCGGCTTGGACTTGCATCAGAGAAGACTCTTGCTCCATGAGGTAATTGGTCCAGGTATCATGGTATGTGTCATGTTTGGTCATTATAACTTTCAGATATATGCATCATATTCCTTACATTTCTGACAACTGCTTGGATCTTACACTAACCCACTTGACCATGGTTGGGGGAATTAACAGGGTGCCCTAGCAAGCTTGTATCCATGGGTTTTGGTTAGCCACCAAGGGGGATTTTGAGGAGCCATCGTCCGCTCCCATCATTATATCACTTTTACATCTTATCTCCCATCCATCTATCCCATTCCCCTAGTCCAGACATTAGGATGACCTATTTATGGGGTTACACCTTATCATGGAGAGATGATTAACCTTCATGGGGCTAAAGAGCCCATTAGATGGTTGTTGGGACCTCATCAGGGGCAGAGGCAGGACAATGATTGGTCAAGCCTTTGCACGAGAGAAGAAGAAATACATTTTCATCTAGGATGCCTTGGCTGAGCCCAGCCCTAGGGGGTTGACCCACTACAGGTGGAACGTGTCCCCTTGTTGACCCAGGACATCCTCCAGAGATCCTTGACATCACCTCTAGCATGTGGCAGCTTTACAAGATAGTTTGGCACATGTGGCAGAGTTTGGAGGCCCAGAGAGGGCCAACGTTTGTCTTCTAGTGCTGAGATTTGCCCTAAAAAGGGCCAATGTCTCCCTCAAAGGGGTTAGACGTCCTGCTTACTGCTCATTTTGGGTTTTATTTAGTAGTTTAATGTAAAACAGTATGATTTTTAGTTATCATCCTTGTCGGTTGTTTTAATGACCTAAATTTTAATTAAAGGTCATTGGATGATATAAATTGAGGATGTTTTCCCTCATTTTAACATAACACACTTCACTTGCACAAGTGAGATCTGATTTGTGCGTCCTACTTGGGTAGATTTGTTTTCTAAAGTGAGGCGCACTTGCTATTGGAAGGATATTTTTGGCATTTATGGCATTTCTCTCAAGGAAGGTTTACAACTAGGGTTTGCTTGTGCTTTTCTTCATGACATGTAAGTAAATTTTCTTACAAAACTTCTTAAATGAATGGTTGTAGGTGTAATTTCTAACATTTGCTTATTGTATCGCTGATTTAAAACCCTAGGTAACAAGAACACAAGTAGGTCATTGTTACATGTCCCCTTGTTGAGAAATATTTTCTAGCCATTGAAGGAAAGAGATAGAGCCTAGCCTTTGCTACACTTGTCTTGTTTCTTCTGAGCTAGCGTTGAAGTCTATAAGTTGAAAAAAGGAGACGTCCTAGGCCTAGATTGCCTACTCCTAGGGTTTTCACCTTCTAGGGTTTGAAAGCCTTGCCTTTCCAAAACTTTCTCCCTTAGACTTATCCTTTAGGCTAGCCATTTTGCCAAGTTGATTTAGAGAAGGAGGAAAGAGAATGAAGCCTTGCTTAAGCAACACCGGAGTGAGCCTCTTTCCCCTAGGGTTTTGAATCTAGGGCCCTGCCTTTGTAGCACCATAGAGCCCTACCTTCTAGTCTTTGAGTCATCATCCTTTCAAGACCTTGTGCCCTTATCTTTTGACTCCATATACCCTAAGGCACTAATTTGATCTCCAACGTTGAAGCTTTAGTGTGCAAAACTACTTTCAAAACTTTAAATTTTTAAACCCTAACTAACAAACTAACTTATTTAGGTTGACGTCACAATTGGATATTTCATCTTGACGCAAAAAAACTATGATATAAGCAATTAAATGATGACTTGAAGCTTTTATTGAGTAAATCATCGATTGGACTTATTGTTGGCTTAATCATCTCTTTAGATATTGATGAATTGATAGTCTTTCATAAGCTAATTAACAAAATGTTGACTTCATCTTGTATCTATTGCATTGCTTATTAAATAATATCATATAGTTAATGAAGTACTAACCCTTTGAGTTATAGCCTACAAATATATATATTGTATTGTTGTTGTCTTGTTCCAGGCAGGTGTTTTCAATAGGGCATACACTTCATTTATTGGTTGATTAGCCAAACTATCTGACCTAAGTGGTAACCTATGAGGAGGGAACTCCAAAACTTGACCTTGTATCTTTTGCCTCTTCAAACCACAGGTTACTGGGGACGTATCCCCTGGGTTAACCTTCCTAAACAGAAAGAACCTCCCCATCGAGGTGACATTGGGTGGGGAAGGTTCCTGTTACGCCAGTTTGATCTTTATCCCTTAGCCTGTAACCTAAACTACAAACTGTGCAATAAAATTTTGGCCCCGTTTCCAGGGAACATTGAATCAATCTTCCTCAATGACAAATCTTTTGGTAAGCCTTGCCTCAAAAACCTTTTCTTATAAGCTTACCCGGCGACTCCACTAGGGTATTATTCCCCTTTTTCTTTGATAGTTTCAAGCAAATTATCTGGCGACTCCACTGATGACGAAGCCAACAATGACTTCACATTGGGATCATGGGAACTACAAGCCTTTGGACATGAGAAAAATCCCAGGATACCCAAGACAAATGCCCCGGATATCCGAAATATGGCTCCCTAGATTCACTGGTAGCGATGGGGAAAGAGCTGACTTTCACATGAGAAATTTTTATTCTTATTTTGGACTCCATCCTGTCGATGATGATGCCGAAGATATAGTGATGAAAATTTTTCCCACCACTCTTCATGGGAATGCTAAAAAATGGTATGATAATCTTCCCGATGCTAGCATCACCTCCATGAACTAGCTGGAAGAAGTTTTTCTCAAGGAATGGGGCATAAGTTTGGGAGACATCTCAGTACTGCTAAAAAGATTCAAGCATATGAAACAAACTGAGAATGAAACTCTATTTAACTTCCAGAGTAGGTTTGAAGGCTTTCTATATCAGATTCCTGCAAGCCATCGTCCCGAAGAAGAGTATATTGTCCATCTCTATACCCATGCGATCTTGGCACACCTAGGTTTTCCCCTCAATAAAAGGGCCCCAAGGATGCTCAATGAAGCTTATGGCATGTCTAAAGGAATTGAAAGAAACATATCCTTATCTGGGATAAAGGACCTCTTCACCTCGAGTACTCTTAGTATGGAAAGTTTGTATTCCCATGAAAACCTTGTTGATGATTTCCAAGAAGAAGGGAAACAGACCATCATTCAACATAGGATGATTGAAGACATGGTTGAGGAGATGGAACCTAAGAAAAATGATGAAGTATCAATGTGTGCCCCTCCCTCTAATGAAGCAATCTAAGAGCCCTTTTCTCCTGCACAACAAAAAGAAGATGAGGTTAGTTGTGTTCCATTTCAGGATTCTGATAACACCTTGTCACATGATTCAGATGAAGGAGGAATGGGATTCCCCAAAGTATTTGATCTTCTAAGCTGCACAACTAAAGAAGAAGGGGTAATTCCTAAGGATGAAACCATAATTCATGATGAAAACACCAAAGTCCTCGAAGTTCCTGCGCAAGAAGAAATAGTAAGTTACCCTCCTCCCCTCATTTTTTATCATGCTTTACTTTATGATGAAGGAAATAAGAAGGAGGAGAATGAAGTGTTGGATGTTTTAATCCCTTCATGTTGTGATAATGACTTTGTTGATAATTTTGATGAATTCATACATGTTGGGAGACATAGGTGGGATATAATTGGTTATGATATAGGTCCCGTCTACGATATTGAAACTCATTTCCGAGTGTTGCCTTTGCAATCATCACAGCAGATTATTCTTCACTAGTGGAAACAAGGAGATGAGATTCTCACCCATACTCTCCAAAAACCCAAGGATGACCCCATACCTTGTCTTCCTGATGATTTATGGTCATACCTTGAGGACTTTGATGATTATTCCTCTAAGCATTCGGATTTATTTTATGAAGATGATTATCAACCACCACTCTGCTTAGATTTTGATGCAAGTAAGAACATCATTTGCCTAAAGAAGGTTTCTCATGACTTTTCACTCCAGCCACCTGTTATTACTTTATCGTGCTTGTCCATTAAAGGTGTAGTTGGGAATCATATCATTTATGTTGAGCTTCCTCTTAGTCAAACCCTAGACTCCAAAGGTCGGTTGGATACTGCAAGTTTGAGTCAATTATCCCAGTTTTTCAACTTTCCCTTGGTAGTTTTCCAGTTGTATTCTAGGTCTCTGTCGATCCCTTCCTTGACTTCAAAGCGTGAATATGCCCCAGGTAGCCAATTTGCAGGCCCTTTAATTCAGTTTTCTGAACCTTGCATTTCTCATGACCCTTTCTTGAAGTAGACTGGGTATTTTCCTCAGAGATGGACTTGGCAGGATTTTGTCCCTCCCACTCGCCTCCATGAGTTAGAACTTTAGATCTTCGACGATGTGATATATTGTCTAACTCATGTCATTTTTGTGTTTGATTTATCATTGTTTTGGTTTATGATGAAGCACAAAGGTAGGTATTGGGGTACATTGTTGGATTGGTTACACTGGTCGTTTGACTACATTGAGCATCAGCCAACAGGTAAGTGTAGGTAAGTAGTTTTCTTTCATGTTTGCATTATTGATTATTTTATTTCAGTCGTATACATATATATATTGCGGGGTGGCAATACCACCCCACCTTTGTTACTAATTCCCTTTTCGAGTGTGAGTAGGTCTGCAGGTTTATGCCAAAGATGTTGAGGTTCTCATGTTCTCTACGGTGAGCACATGTCCCCGAGTTGGAGCCATATGTTATCCTTGATTTCTAGGGATAACTAGGAGATCATGTCTCGAGGACCACAGGTCCTAGACATGGAGTACTGAGAGCAGGATTGACCTGAGCATGGCCCTAGAGGGCCCATATTTCTTCTTCTTCACCAGACCTATCCTACCAGCAGTAGCAGCATCCATCACCTTTGGCTAGGACTTGCATCAGAGAAGACTCTTGTTCCATGAGGTAATTGGTCCAGGTATCATGGTATGTGTCATGTTTGGTCATTATAACTTTCAGATATATGCATCATATTCCTTACATTTTTTACGACTGCTTGGATCTTACACTAACCCACTTAACCATGGTTGGGGGAATTAACGGGGTTCCCTAGCAAGCTTGTATCCATGGGTTTTGGTTATCCACCAAGGGGGATTTTGAAGAGCCATCGCCCGCTCCCATCATTATATCACTTTTACATCTTATCTCCCATCCATATATCCCATTCCCCTAGTTCGGACATTAGGATGACCTATTTATGGGGTTAGACCTTATCATGTGGGAAGAAGGGGCTAAAGGCCCAGGGGGTAAAAGTAGCTGGTAAGAGATAAAATCCATAAAAAATAAAACCTAGAGATGCCTCGCCCAGGGATCCCCAAGAAGGCAATAAAAATTCTCTCAATAAGAAACAAGAGGGACCCTAAGAAAATGTACAAAACAAGACCTAGCCAAGAGGATGGGGGGTCTCATCACGATCCATCCCATTATGTTCATAGGTACCTAGCATTGTGACATTGCCATTATCTAGTTACCACGCCAGGGCAGTGACCTTTGGTTGCATGGCTAAGGGAAAGGGGGTCTCATCATGAGCCAACCTTATCATCTCTGAGAAAGTACTCGTGGGTAACATTGTCAACTCTGGTTACCACGCCAAGGCAGTGTCCTCTAGTTAGACCTTGAAATAAAAAGAAAGAAAAAGTAATAAAGAAAAGAAAGAATAAAGGCAATGAAGGGCTTGGAAAGAATTACATCCATGACAGGTACAGCTCGCCTCCTACAAAGGCACCCATAGATAATATCACCCCTGTCTTCCACTATGTCTGAACATCCTTTAACCACACCACCTCATGTTACATGGCTTGGATGATATCCTTTGGGAACTTTCCTTTTCTTATGGATGTTGGCCCAATAGGGCACTTTGTCTTTTTCTTCAGCTTTGTATAGTAGGTCATTGTAATGTCTTTGAGCTATTAGATGATGTGATAGGGGTTTTATGCATGCATTTGATAAAATTAATGATGGAATATGATTGACATTGCTATGATCCCGAGGACTAATGAGCCCATGGAGGGAGAAGCTTTTGATGTGCAGGGCCATGCCTGATGGACAGGTACCAGGTGGACCGGTACACATGGGGAGATGATTAGTTCGGACCTCCATGGGGATGAAGAGCCCATCATATGGTTGTTGGGACCTCATCAGGGGCAAAGACAGGACAGTGATTGGTCGAGCCTTTGCACGAGAGAAGAAGAAAGACATTTTCATCCAGGAGGCCTTGGTTGAGCCCAGCCCTAGGGGGTTGACCCACTGCAAGTGGAACGTGTCCCTCTGTTGACCCAAGACATCCTCCAGAGATCCTTGATGTCACCTCCAGCGTGTGGCAGCTTTACAAGATAGTTTGGCACATGTGGCAGAGTTTGGAGGTCCAAAGAGGGCCAACGTTTGTCTTCTAGTGCTGAGATTTTCCCTAAAAAGGGCCAACGTCTCCCTCAAAGGGGCTAGACATCCTGCTTATTGCTCATTTAGGGTTTTATTTAGTAGTTTAATGTAAAACAGTATGATTTTTAGTTATCAACCTTGTCGGCTATTTTAATGACCTAAATTTTAATTAAAGGTCATTGGATGATATAAATTGAGGATGTTTTCCCTCATTTTAACATAACAAACTTCACTCACACAAGTGAGATCTGATTTTTTCTACCTACTTGGGTAGATTTGTTGTCTAAGGTGAGGTGCACTTTCTATTGGAAGGATATTTTTGGAATTTATGGAATTTCTCTCAAGGAAGGTTTACAACTAGGGTTTGCTTGTGCTTTTCTTCATGACATGTAAGTAAATTTTCTTACAAAACTTCTTAAATGAATGGTTGTAGGTGTAATTTCTTACATTTTCTTATTGTATTGTTTATTTAAAACTCTAGGTAACAAGAACACAAGTAGGTCATTGTTACATGTTCCCTTGTTGAGAAATATTTTCCATCCATTGAAGGAAAGAGATAGAGCCTAGCCTTTGCTACACTTGTCTTGTTTCTTCTGAGCTAGCATTGAAGTGTATAAGTTGAAAAAAGGAGACGTCCTAGGCCTAGATTGCCTACACCTAGGGTTTTCACCTTCTAGGGTTTGAAAGCCTTGCCTTTGCAACACTTTCTCCCTTAGACTTATTATTTAGGCTAGTCGTTTTGCCAAGTTGATTTAGAGGAGGAGGAAAGAGCACGAGGCCTTGCTTAAGCAACACTGGAGTGAGCCTCTTTCCCTTAAGGTTTTGATTCTAGGGCCCTACCTTTGCAGCACCATAGAACCCTACCTTCTAGTCTTTGAGTCATCATCCTTTCAAGACTTTGTGCCCTTATATTTTGACTCCATATGCCCTAAGGCACTGATTTGATCTCCAACGTTGAAGCTTTAGTGTGCAAAACTACTTTCAAAACTTTAAATTTTCAAACCCTAACTAACAAACTAACTTATTTAGGCTGACGTCACAATTGGATATTTCATCTTGACGCAGCGAAACTATGATAAAAGCAATTAAATGATGACTTGAAGCTTTTATTGAGTAAATCATCGATTGGGCTTATTGTTGGCTTAATCATCTCTTTAGATATTGATGAATTGATAGTCTTTCATAAGCTAATTAACAAAACATTGACTTCATCTTATATCTATTGCATTGCTTATTAAATAATATCAGATAGTTAATGAAGTACTAACCCTTTGAGTTATAGCCTGCAAATATATATATATATATATATATATATATATATATGTATATATATATGTATATATATATATATGTATATGTATGTATTGTATTTTTGTTGTCTTGTTCCAGGCAGGTATTTTCAATAGGGCATACATTTCATTTATTGGTTGATTAGCCGGACTATCTAACCTAGGTGGTAACCTGTGAGGAGGGAACTCTAAAACTTGACCTTGTATCTTTTGCCTCTTCAAACCCCAGGTTACCAGGGACGTCTCCCCTGGGTTAACCTCCCTAAACAGAAAGAACATCCCCATCGAGGTGACATTGGGTGGGGAAGGTTCTTATTACGCCAGTTTGATCTTTATCCCTTAGCCTATAACCTAAACTACAAACTGTGCGATAACAAATAACATGTTCGAAAACATAGGTATTCCAACATAGGATGAACACCTTTAGTAACCACTCACACAACTAGATCAAATATCAACACACTGATGTTTTTATGTAGTAAAACCCCTGTGGGGAAACATCCACAGCCATAGCCAACGTGTCCACATGAGGCAATTTATTAATGAAAAAGAAAAACATTATAAGAGAGTTTATCACAATCGACCATCGGAAAATGACACTCAATGCTCTTTAAATAGAGATCATGGGTGCTAGGCCATGGATGAATTTAACCATTAAGATCGAGGAGAATATGAGTCGTCATATCACTCTATGTCAAGAACATATTTTGACAGTCAGATTACAAATGCATTATAATGCATACTAAAGAAACACACTTAACCTAACGACACATTAGACCAAGTTGATCTTAACTAAATCCTAAGTGTCTAAATATCCTAACACATTGTTTCTTTGTATTAATTTCTATTATCGAATCTAAGATTGTCCCACTATTTAGCTTGGCTAATGTATAAACATTAATTGTATGGAGTGTTGAGAGACAAGGTGTGAATTGAAATTGATAAAAAAAAAAGTACCATAGGTCATTACGAATAACAATTGATTGCATTTATGTTTGTTTCCTTGTCTTAGTTCATTGGTGCAATAATCCATCCATTTGTTGTGCACCTTATTTATAAATCTATGTCTTTTAAGCAATCAAAGTGTACTAGATGAGATGGCAGGTGGATACATAAACATTTAGAAACTTAACGATAGGGTGTGGAAAGGTAATCCTATTTTGAGATTCATCTAATGGGTCCTTGGGCTACTTTTTTATATCTCGGTGGATTATTGTTCAACACAAAGTTCATTTTTAGATTTATTTGTTTGTATGACCTTCAAATTGAAGTAAGATCTTATAGTTGGTATTATAATTTCTTCTCGAGTTTGTCAGTGATGGGTGGATTAAAGAAGCTGTGTATATGGATCATTTACATTTTTTAATTGTCAGTGTTTGTGTATGATCATATTTTTATGGAAAGAGGATTGTGTTGTAACAAATTGGTTTGCACACTTTATCAGATATCACGTTTTGTTTGAAAATCCATAAAACAAAAATGACAATATGTGAATGTGAAAATTGAACAAATATTGAATCTTGTTTTTTTTAAGTATTAAATTTTACAAAATTGCTATTCTATTAATGTGTTTTTACACTATGGACCTAATGCTTAAGAACATGTGTTTCCTCTTAATAGATCACAAGTTCAAATCCAAAGGGGGTTGTTGGCAAAAATTTTGAGATCAGGGTTCTCGAAAGTTACCAACAAAAGTACCGTTGTAGTCTAGTAGTGTTGGAATATTCAACCTTTCACAAGGGAAGGAGGTCTCACCTGAAGAGCAGACGAGACTTATGTGTGATAAAGTGATTTAATGAGGACACACCATCAGATCTAGTGCAATACAATATTGAACTATACTTAAATTTGGAGAGATCATATCATCAGAAGTCTTAAACCATTAAATGCATAAGATAGTCCAGGGTTCAAAGAATAAAAATAAACACATACATCATAGAATCTTGTGAAATAATATCGCAACTGTCAATCACACAAAACAAGACAGATGTGCATTAAATAGATCAAGCATGCATACATGTAATAACAATTTTTTGGTACTCAAATAATCCTTCATGTATTATCAAATCACAGCCCTGCATACAGAGATCACTTCTCCCATAACATGACTTATACAACAAAGTAGGTAATTAAGTACCCAATTTGGATTCTTAGACTTATGCTCAAGAACAGTTCCTTCCCCAAAATCCCTTACAATGGCTTATCGCAACAGACAGTAATGGTGAAAGCTTCAGGACAGAACATAAGAGTGACTCAAAAAAACTCATTAGCATACCAACATCAATATAACAATCATATGACAACAATAACCTATCAGAAGCTTAACAGCATCCTAATAACAACTTAACAACAACAACAACATTTTTCCATTACATGTTCCCATGTTCAAGCCTTTCCCTCGGGTATTTCTTTGGCTTCTTGCATCTGCTAATGTCTCTTCTTGATTCTACTTGCTTTTTTCATGTGCTCATAGGTTTTGTTTCTTTCCATTGCTTTTCCAGATAGCGCGTGACATTTTTCCTTACTGGTAAATTGGAATTTAGCTTTCTGCCACTTAGATCTCTCAGTGATGTATTCAATTGTTCCGCAAAACTTTAATATTTTTGCAAAATTGGGAGGTCTTCAAAATGGAGGGCCCAACAAGGGGTAGGGTATGTATACCTCCGTATAATTTACCAGTTAAATCGTTGGGCCAAGAGGGTCCCTTGTCCCACAAACAAGGGTGTCTCATACACCAATTTGGTGTCTGACTTGGTCGTGACCTTAAAATTAGATAATTGTTATTATTATTAACAATTATTTCAAAATAATTTCCATGTACTGCATTAATGGAAAAGAAACAAATAAATCTTCATATTGAAAGTCTTTAGGTTTAAATATATCACAACATGTTCTAAAGTCAAAAATTAAAAATTGGATTCCAAACCAAACATTAAAGGCACATATACACTCCTAAAAGAATAAATGTTTGTGGATGGTTTGACTTTGACTTCAACGTTGTGGATTTGAAAAGTTTAAATATAGATTGAGTTGTTTAATATTTTTTATTAATTATATTTATAAAAATATGAATTTTAAAAGAATGGGCGAAAGAAGTTTTAAAATCAAATAATTATCACAAAAATGGGCAAAAGAAGTTTTTGAAATCTAACCACAAAATGGAATTTATAAAATATATGTATAAATGGATTACAAAATTTATTTAAAAATAGTTGGTAATTTAAATATTTAATATGAATTGAATTGTGATTTTAATATTATATGTGTAATTTTTAATAATAATTTTGATTTACCCCTAATGGGGTGATAGGGAGGAGAAACGGGGATGGTACTTGCCCTTTGAGAAATTGGACAGTAAGGATAGATTGCAACACGGATACTCGCCACCTCATTTTCTAAGATCGTGAGGCATATGGAAATTAAACAAAGTATGTGTGGACCATCATACCAACACATGGAAGGTACTAGCAATCCTTCCTTACTACAGTATGGCTCTTCGATGGCACTGAATAACATTAACTCATACTACTTCCTTACTACACTATGGCTCTCTGATGGCACTGAATAACATTAACTCATACTACTTGGGTATGATGAGAACTCTTCCCACGACACGGAATCACAATTGTAAATGGTTCTCTCACTCTCTAGGAATCATACTTTCAAGTTGGGGTGGTGTTTGGATGTAGGTCAATATTTCAAATGAGGAGGGCATCGATCTACTTAGCTGTGAGACGTTGAGTATTATGGACCACTCACTGCTTGTGGGTTTATATCCTTCATCTATTTTCTCCTATGCTTATTATTCAATAAATATTAATATCTCCTACTCATGGATACTCCATGGGTTACCGATGAGGGCGCAGAGACCTTTCTAACCCATCGTCCTCCAACACTATAAGCTCATAACCCTCCAGTACAAGAGTGTTGCACACTACACAAGAATCTGCCAATGAGTTTCGAGACCAAATTCCCCTACAATTTCAAGCTTCACTCGCCATTGTGGAAGATGTAGTTTGGAAGGAGTGCACCACAGTTCATGATTGGGAGATAGATGTCAAAATTGGCAATTGGGTTCTTGACATGGGAAATTCAATGGCAAGAGAGACAAAGTATTTGAAAAATGTTGAACTATGTTGGAATATAAAAAACTTCGTGGGAAAAATGTTGTTGGAGTGAAGAGGAGAAAGGGGGAATTCTAAATTTGTTGGCAGAGGTATGACAATAACTTCAGGACATTTGTGTGCACATGCAGGCTCGTGACCGCTGATCCAGATTATTTTGAGAACAACATGAAGGAATAAATATAACAGAGATATAATAAGGAGATACACATATATATTGAAAGGAACATAGTAGTACAATAAAACAGTAAAACTCAAATTCCATTAATGACTGTCTGGAATACAAAAGACTGTAAAGTGCAAAGCACACAAGCTAGCTAGAATGGTGGTAGCCTATCTCTGAAGAGAGATGTGTCAGCTACACTCATTCACAAGAACATGATTAAAATGAGGCTCCAAAGGCATTTTTAACATAAATCATAAATGAGAAAACCTTAAACATCCAAATCCCTAACACCGGAAGATGAAACGGCAAAAGTTTTATGGGCCCCGATGGGGGTAGTTGATATGTCAACTTCCCAAGGGCACAACGTTTTCATACAATCTCAATTTGGGGCACTCGGTACCCCATCAGAAAGGTCTAGATGAGGAGTATATAATTTGAATAGTCCAATACATCCCAATAGTGATCTATTGGGTGCTGGAAAGTAAAAACAAAAATGTCATTTAGGGCCTAAAAATGGCCCCAAAAGTTTTGGACCTAAAAAACTGTAGAAAAACTACCAAGATGGAAACTTTAATTTGAGCCAGTGAAATAGGTGGGCGGCCACCAATGTCCACATGGATCATTCCTCCCCCCTTAGGAAGAAATGGTTTGCATTGTGTCAAGTTCATCCATCATATGGGGAAACTTATGTTGAATCTGACTCTTGGTGATCTATGTTCCCTAATGAAAAAACTACCCTACCTTGACGACCTGATAGAGTTGGATGTTCTACTAGTACATTCCCTTTGTCTTGGTGTCCATGATCTGATCATCTATCATGTGTTCAATGCAACCATGATTGAGTTCTATAGTGGTTGAGTGCTTGGTCGCATATGAAGTGTCCAGGAGAGGTGGAGAATATGGTTGTAGCAGTTCCACATTAAATATCGGGTGCCTTAATTCAAAATCATTCTCACCCACAGCCTTGGTGATGGTGTAAGGCCCATATCAGAGTGGGTGTAGCTTCCGATGAGGTCCTGTGAGGTTCTCTTTCTGTAAATTCAACGATACCTTATCTCCCACATGAAACTTGTGTGGTACCTGATTTTGATCGTGGCACTACTTGTACTTGGCATTGACTTTCTGAAAATATCATGAACTTTTTGTTGGATGTGTCGGATTCTCTCAAAAAATTGGGATACTCAATCAGCCTCGGTCTAAGCATGGGAGGACTCTTCCTTTCCAGCTACAATGGGAAAATCTACGTCAATGGGGGCCAATGGTTGGAACCCCAAACACACCTGAAAAGGGTTGTGGCCAATAGAGTTGTAGAGGGATATTTTGTAGCTATGTTGAACACAAGGAAGACTTTCATCCCATGTTTTTGGATGTTTGTAATTGTACATACTCGGGATATGGACAATCATATTGTTGACTACCTATGTTTTTCCATCAGTTTGTGGGTGGATGACAGTCAATTTGGTTAGCTTGGTGTCCATCATCGACCATAGGATGGACTAAAAAGTGCTTAGGAACCTATTTTCTCGATCTAAGATAATGGTTCATGGGAGCCCTAAATGAACCTAAACATGTCCAAAGAATATCTTGGTGGTGGCCTTGACTGTGATGCTCTTCTTGCAAGGTGCAAAAATTGCCATCTTAGAGAACCGATCAACGACCACAAAGACAAAGTCATTCCCATGCTTGGTTGAAGGCAAATCGGACATTTAATCCATGGAGATGGACTCCCAAGGCCTATCTAGAGTAGGAAGAGGGGTGTATATCCCTTGTTTCTTGATGATGAGCTTGGAAATGGTGCAGGAAGTGCAGGATCTGATGTACTTGCGAACATATTATTGAATCTTCATCCAATAAAAATCATTTTTCATAACTGCCATGGTTTTTTCCTTGGTTGAGCCAACTGATGGTGTATGGTTGAGGATGTGGCGTCGTTGTAAAGTTCAACCTATTGATGACCTATGTTGAGATTAGGTTCTTCTAGATACCATTGTTTACAATGAAATGGAGTGGGGTCCCATCCACCCACATCTGTGAGTGGAAGAAGCCTTCACGTTCTTCAGGCTCCTTTGGTTCCTCTGGCTAGATGTTTTTTATAGTGATGCTGACACTGGGTTTTACATCAATGATATGTTTTCCCTTTTCCAGTTTTGAATCAAATTCTGAGCCAACATCTAACCCTAAGGCTTTCCTCTTAGTGAACAATGACTTTTTGGAGTGGCATTCATCATTATTGTGCCAAGGGATTTTGTGGAACTCACACCACTTTCCAGTGTCCAACTTCAACTTCCCATTACCCTTATTTGTTGGTGTTTTGGATTGGTTGTCCTAGGACTGTCCATCCTTGCTCTATCCTTTGCATTGGGAGTTAGGGTCACACTTTACATACTTCGACTGTTGAAAATTTGCAGACCTGAACTCCCACTTGTTTTGTTGCTTAAATTTCTACTTGATTTTGACAACATATGGAAAACCCACTCACCACCACGGATGGTCACAGATTTGCAGTTGGTATCCACCACACCAACTGGCTTCCAAAAGGTAATAGGCCTTGCTCCATGAGGTACAATTCAGTATTATGGTGAGAATCATTTCAATATTTAAGCCATTTGATTATGGTGTATCTTAGATTGCTCTAGATTTCATGATATGTGCTTGGACATTATCCCTTTTGCCCTGCTTCATCTTGGTGGTTGACATTGTGCCCTAGTAAGTGGTTTTCCTTGGGGATGGGTTTGCTACTGGGAACTCCCTTGATGAGCCATCATATTGTTCCTGACCATACTTACCACTTTCCATCATTACTCCCCCCCATTTCCTTTTCTCTTGGGATTTTAGGGTATATTGACCCAAGAAGGGGTTGTCCCTCATTCTATGGGAATAAGGGGCTAAAGGCCTAGAGGGGTTGGTTTTTGGTAAAAGATAAAATCATCATATAAACCTTCTAGATGCTTCTCCCAGCGATCACCCAAGAAAGAAATGAAATGCTTATCTTTGAATAAAGGGGACCCACAATATAATAAAGAAATACTTGAATGGCTACTTGAAGAATAGGAGGTCTCATCACAAGCTGACCTATCACATCCATAAATATCTAATGGTATGACATTGTCATCATCTGGTCACCAAACCAGGGCAATGGCTCTCAGTTGCATAGCTGAGAGAAAGGGAGTCTCATCATGATCGAGCCTTCTCATTTCCATTAGGTGTTTGTGGGTGACATTGTCATCACCTGGTCACCATGCCATGGCAATGACCTTCAATCTCTTCTTATGCTATTATGAAAAAAAATATAAAGAAAGAAATATAAAAGGAAATTGATGGGCTTGGAAAAAGTGCATTGCGGATGAAGGTACCACACACCCTCTACAAAGGCACCCATGAATGAGACACTACGACCCCTAGTATCTCATGAGCCCTATGCCCATTGAGTCTTGACCCCATCCACCTCATACACTTCTCATGGCTTAGAGAGAGATCTCTTGGAAGCTTTCCTTTACCTAGGGAAATATCTACCCATTAGGACACCTCGTCAACCCTCCCATATTTAAGCTTGACAAGTCGCATAGTGTCTTTCAGTTGTTAATTGTTTGATATAGTGATCGTTGATGCACATGCTTAGATGGATTATTTATTGATTGGATTCACTTATCATGATATTATGACTTGAGATCCTTGGAGGGTGTGTACATTTGTCTTTAAATGACCAAGTTGGTGGACAGTTTTGGGAGAAAAAGCATAGCTTGGGATTTCATGGGACTACAAGACCAAGGGTTGGATGTCAAGGGCTCGTATGCCAAATGAGAGAGATAGGACTTGGAAAGCCTTGATGATGACTTGGAAAACCTATCCAACCCCTTTATTTCCAAATTATTTACCCAAGAGGGGAAAAACATTCCACTTTTGAGCTTGACGTCATGATCTTGGGGGATAAGGCATGGTGGTGAGGTGCCACTTTTTTGACACATGGATGTTTGAGGAGGAGAAGGGTATTCACCATGATGAGAGTGCTTAGATTCTTGACATGTGGCCTTTGGAGGCCTATCCATGCTTCTCCAACACCAACGACTTCCTCAAAGTGGAAAAATGTCCCCTAAAGGGGTGACGTCCTCCTAAATTAGGGTTTTATTTGTGAAAAAAGTGAAATTTTAAGTGAATTGTTTAATATTACTTTGTTAAGGGGGAAAGATTAGCGTTGTTGACCCCTAATATTGTGTTTTACTCCTTGATTTGTGGACAAACTATGTTAGCTGCATTTAGTATAAATAGAGATCATAAGATCTCATTTTAAACATACTCTCCCTCTTGTGAGAGGCCTTGGTCTGAAATTTGCACCACACTTTGCTCTTTGTATCTCGTGTGCACTTGTTTATGGATATCTATTGGTGAATGGTTGATGGAAGTATAGCACTAGCCTTGGATGACGTTTCGTGGCTCTTGTGTTGGATTATCTTGCTATTTCTCTTGATCTTGGTATGGTTTTCTACTATTTTGCTATCATTTTTTCAAGTCTAGTATTGTTATGCTAGGAGCTAGGTGGGAAGTATAAGGGAAAACACCCCCACCATAGTTTTCATCATTTTTGCTTCATCTCATTGATTATAAAAGGGTTTTCTAAGAGAAGTATAAGGGCATACACCCTCTTAGCTTAAACCGTAGCTAGAGAAACTTGCCTTGTGAAGTAAAAGGGCTTACACCCCAAGGAGGTAGCTTCTCTAGCTCTTGTTTATTTGACTCCATTAACCAAATAGTAAAGGCACTAGTCATACTCTTTTTTGCACTAGATAAATAAAATATTACCTTGGAAAACATTTTTTTTTACCTTTTGAAAGATCTCTTGATTGAAGTTGATTTGTCTCATTGAGAGGAGTCTTCCCCCACTAGGGTGTCCCCTCTCTCCCAACACTCTAATTTATGTTAAAAAATTCAACCTACATCCTTAGGGTTTCATAACCCTAGCTACTAACACTCTCATAACTCCTAAACTAACCCTAGACTAACTCTCTAACTTCACTCACCTAGTCTACTAACTGGGGTGCATATTTTGGGCCAATTGTTGGCATCTTTTGATGGTTAATTTTGTTGTTGCATGCCATTGAATGCTACAACCATAAGGCTTCAATTTTCTGTAGAAAACACATGTTATAAATATTATAAATAATAGGTGTTCTCGTTTCACCATAGACAATATAACAATATTGTCACCCAACCATAGGTTGAAGCCACCCCCGAGCACCTTAACCTTGACAGAGAATAATTTTGGAAGCAACCCCTAGACCTAATATCCAATCAATGTAGTGTACATCTCTCTCTATATATAGCACACAAGGTAGAAAATCCAAACCATAACCAAGAGAAATTCCAAGCCTAAACTGAAAATACAAGTTCCAGTAGCTGCAGCTGCAGCTACTCTCCAGACTTGTGCACTTACTAAATTTCTACAGTGTGCACTCTTAAATTTCTACATTTGTGAGTTGTATCTGTCAAATGAGCTCTGGTGTCCTATATTTATACTACTCCTCCTTAGCTGTCTCGACCGACTTCTCATTCTGGAGGCTAAAAACTCAATATTAAATCTTTCCTTTAACCGACTTGTCTTCTACTGTTATGTCTAATGCTTTAGGGTTTCTTCTTGCTTCCTGAAATATTCTATTCTTGTCAAGGTTATATGTGGAGGTTAATACCTCTCGCATATACCATAATATCAACACTCCCTCCTAGCTAGGGAGGTATTGAAATAAATGGTCTTGAGCACAAACATACCATTCAATCGGTAGCATCATCATAGCCATACTAGCTATCTCATGATTAGATCATGAGCACCATCATCACTATCAATATCATATGATAGAATCAAATGCATCACCTCTTGAAGCCATAATCCATCTAAGTAACCAGGCATGATGTTGAATACGTCACTCACTCCACAGAGTGATACAAGAACCATTCTTCTAATATGAGCATATGTCCTAGAAGAATAACTATTCCAACAGGTGTTGGAAACCATGCCATGGGCTACAAGGACTATTCTTCTAATCTAGACATATGTCCTAGAAGAATAAATGTCCTGGATCATTTTCCATCTGGAGAATGTATGTCCATCATTACACTGACTATCCATCTAGTTGATAATCATTTTCAACACAACTGATAGTCTACATGAAAATCAAAACAATGTCATTCAATAGAACACAACTGTGTCTATCCATAGTAGTACACAACTACTATCCAGTAGTACACAACCACACCAAGTAGCACATGGCTACTTAATCAGTGACACATAGTCACAACCAATGGAACACATCCACCACAGTATCATACATCTATTGTCCAGAGACATACAATATCCATAGCAATCATATCATCTAATGTCAACCTACATAAAACAATATCATGATATAAATTGTTTCATCTCTACCATTCTTCCACTCACATATGTGAGATATGGAAGATAATCTGCCCTCAGAATGTAAAGCATCATCCATGGGCTATCTGGACTATTCTTCTCGATCATATAAGAATAACTATCCCTGATTTCTGAGCTTGGACCATTCACCGAACTGGGCCATTCCTCCGGCACTAGTCATAGTGCAACCTCGAGAGAATGAGTCAACCCTAGGGAATGCTTGTACCTAATTTTTGAACCTGGACCATTCACCTAACTGGGCCATTTCTCCAGCACTAATCATAGTGAAACCTGGATAGAATGAGTCTGCCCTAGGGAATCACTGTCCAGACCATTTCCTAATGGAAATTATTGTCCTACACCAACCTCCAAAATGGACCATTATTCGAAATTGCTCACAACTATGAACTTCGAAAGAATGACTTCCCGACGAGGTGGACCATTCTACTTCACCACTACTCAGAGTGACTACCAAGAAGAATGATTTTCCTATACCATTACCCCACACTGGACACAACAGAAATTGTTGTCTATGGTACATCAGCAATCTATCGAACCGTTTTCATTATGAAAATGATTGTCCGATCTAGACCATTTTCCGAACTGGAAAATTCTTGTCCGTCAAAAATATCAAACCACTTTCCAAAATGGAAAGGAACTACTCATCCTGGACCATTTTTCAAATTGAAAAATGATTTTCCATAAATCAATAGCTCATCAGTGCTCCCTCCCAACCTGGGAGTAATCTCTTCCTTTTTCAATAAGGAAGTCGTCTCCACGAGCCCTGGCTTGTTTCTTAAGTACGCAAATTTTTCATCTTGGACAGAGGCTTTATCAAAATATATGATATCTTCTCATCTATGGAGATATATTGGATAACCACTTCTCTTTTCTATACTTCATCACGGAGAATGTAGTGCTTGATCTCAATGTACTTCGATATGTCATGGAACACTGGTTTTCTCTGAAGGCTTCATATAGCTTTGATCATTACAATATATCATGGTTGAATTCATGACTTCTATTTCCTGCCATCTCATGACATCGTGGCAAGTCTCAAACTGAAACATATCCAAGTAGCACTTCTTATGTCATCCTGAGAGTTTTCCATGGATTAGCAATCCATCATCCCAGATTTCTGAGTAATTATTCTGATATATTATCTATGTCATAGAATTTTTTCACCATGCTTATATTGTATATGAGATACTTTGCATCAAGTTGTTTGAATCCATACAAGGTCCTCTTATATCTGCATACATGGGTCTCTTTCTGGTATAATCTTCTTTCTAACTTGATTTATTGGGAAGGGTAGTCTTTTACATGTAAATTCCAATCCATGGATAATACAAGAGGTGTATCTAGAACAACTTGTTGTCATAGTCTTCTCCCTCCTTCAGGAAGAACCTTTGAATCTTGTAATGCTTTCCTTCATAATTCTTTTTCATATTTTCTATACATTGTTCTTTATCATAACTTCCATTTCTTCTACTTGATTTCTTCTTAGTGGGTTCAAACCAAACTGGTAGTCTTGTGATTCTCAGAATAATAACTGGTTGTTCTTGCTTTTCTTTCTTTCTTGGAATCTTCATGTTCTTCCTCATGTCTCTCTTTAGCTCTTGGGCCCATGGGCTATTCTATATGCCATGAAGATTCTAACTTCTTCCTTTCATCATAGGATCATGGATGTATATGGACAACCAAGGATACTTTAAGGCTTCTTTTCGAAGAAGACTTCTTCTAGAGTCAAACTGAACACGTGTTGTTTATCATGGATGTTACTTTCAATTGGAACATGGACATATACTTCATAATCCTCAATGGATCATATCATTTACGATTAGCTCCCTCCTAATCCTTGCTTCATGCATGAATGCATGCTCTTCTTTTGGAATTATATAATCATCTCCCTCCATCTAAGAGAGTCCACGCTTTCATTTGTATCCTTATTGCCTTCTGCAAAGTGTCACAAGTCTTTTTCTAATTTCCTCTTGATTGTTGAATTCTTTATGTTTTGACTTCTTCTAGGTTTCTTCATGTTTGATTCTGATTCTGGCTTATCTTGCAGTTGTTACTTATGTAATAGCGTCCACGGGAATTGTTACCAAGGATTTTCAATGTACTTCATCTTTTCATGTGTATTGCTTGATTTGTAGTCATCGTGATACCAATCCTTTTCTTGTCATTCTTCCATAGGTATTGTTTCACTTGAATATATTATCTTCTAAGAAATATATATGTACAAAAACCATGTAAACATGGTATGCACAAGAACTATGAAGAATATTGTTACCTTGTCTTAGAAGAAGAAGTTTGTTTTATCCTGATTGTCCTTCTTTGAGGGTTCCCTTTCTTTGGAAACTTATCCTTCGTGTGTTTCCTTCCTTTTCTTTAACTCGGGGTAATGATTCTTGCAGTGACCATATTTTCGACAATTGAATCATTGTATTTTTGACATATATTTCTCTTGATTTGGTTTCCTCCTGGAGTCAAACTTCTTCTTATTCCTAAATTTCTTGAACTTTGTTGTGTAGGATTGACACATCATCTTCCCTTTGGAATTTCTCTTTTGCACTAATCTTTAATTCTTCTTGTGCACAGCAAGTCCAAAGTTCTTCAAATGTGGGATACTCCTTTCTTGTGTTCATGCTTGCGGCAAATGCATCCCATGTCTTGGGAAGGCCATTGAGTACTATATTTACCAGTTCCTTCTCTGAAATTATTTCTTCAATATCTTGTAGTTGATCTCTTAACTGGGATATTCTCACAAGGTATGATGTTATGCTATCATCATCATGCATTTTCATGTCACTGAGCTCATTCTTCAGTGATGCAGGAGCATCCACACTTCATCAAGCGAGCCAGCGTGTGGAGTAAAGAACATACAGCTGGACATCGCCAACACATATATTTTTGAAATACTTGGAAAGTTGTTGCGTTGCCATTTAAATGAAGGCATTCAAATCCGGGCGCACTTGTATTATATTATAGATAAGAATGCATTTAATAGTTTTAATGATGTTAGATAGGAATTAACTGTAGATTAGACAGTTTTTCTTTCGAGAGGGAAAACGGAATATAGGCACCCTCCTTTGTATCATTGTATTATCATTCCTGCATTCTGAAGGAAAGAGCAAGCAGAGAACTTGTGAAGAACACCCATGTAYAGATTGAATTAATAGAAGAAAGACTTTGATTCAATTCCATGGCTGTGTTTGTTTTCTGTGTGTTGTTGATATTATGTTGTTGCATACTTGCTTCTTTTTATGCCTTTCTTCTATATGTTGCATATGTTATTGCATGGCAGGTTCGAAACCTGAGAGAATGAGGAAATAAGTTTCAATTGTTTCTCTGTTTGAGCCAGGAGATTCCTGCATAGAGTGCATCAAGGAGGCTCTACAGTTAAACTCTCATTCTCGCTCACCCAGAAGTTGAATTGGGTTGACAGGGCGTGCAGGTGAAGTGCAGGTCAAGGTCGAAGCCTCAGCAGGGAGTCCGAGCAAAGGAAGGTAGGGACTGATGTCTCTGTGGACGCGCAGGGTCTGGACGACTTCGACACCTTGAGAGTTGTTGGAAGTCGAGCACGTAAAACGCGTGTGGAAGGTCTCAGAAGGAGTCTAGGACATCAAGCTCAGGAGGGATAGTTCATTCTCGACATGGTGAGAATACACCCAGGAAATATTCCTCAAGAGGAAGAGAATCGATGACTTGAATCGTCGGGGAGGTTTGCGAAATCCCGATGATCGTAGGATCGTGGGGAAGCTGCGTGAGGTTTAGTCCTTTAGCGCAGGAGGTAAGACCCAACGCCCATCGGGGTTCAAGGTTCGGAGGTTGGCGAGGTAAGAGTTTATACCCTACAAAATTGTGAGTCGCGATTTCCTGAATTTATCGGGGCCGTTGATCGTGACAAGGACAGGTGGCATGAATCTGGAGAATCGGATTTTCGATATTCAGGATTTTCAAATACAAAGGACCCGGACAGTTGAAATTGCGATTCCGCGATCCCCGATCGAACGAGTGGAGGAGTGACGCGGCAAAGTGGGACCATAAGATCTGGTGGAGTACAGGTGTCATCAGAGTTCGGGGTTCGGCGTTTTGCAGTGTAAGTGAACCATAACATTACCATTGTCGATTTCCCGATAGGGAAATCCCCGATGCGCGAAAGCGTTGACTGTTGACTATCGGGGTTCGAGGGTTGGAGTTGTAGGTGAATCGCGTTCGCGTGAACCGCGAATCCCCGAATCGCGATCTCCCGAGTTCCGAAGGGGAGATCGCCGAAGGATTTTACTGTGGGTAACTCTAGAGGGGAGTTGGAAGAGCTTGTAACTCTTTGGGCCTGGGTTGAGAGAAGGTCCTAGTGGAAGCGACTGCTCGCGGAGGGGCAGGTTGCATCAAGTGGTATCAGAACCAAGATTTCTCTGTTTTCTGTAGCAGAGAGGAAGAGAAGACATAATGTCGTCGAGAAGAGGTAGGCAATCACCCGATCCAGAGAAGGAGAGGGAATTGTCCAGGGAAAGAAGCAATCATGGACAGAATATAGAAATGGAGAGGGAAATACGAAATCTTCGTGCTAGAATGGAAGATATGGAAGCAGCGTAGAGGCGCACAGCATATACAGGAGATCTGAGTGACTCCGAAGCTGAAGCCGATGTTGTACTGCAAGGTGGAGTTGCAGCAGAAGATGCATCCAATGAGCGATTAATCAAGGCTATCGCCAGGATGAGCGCAAAGGTGAGGATGGAAATTCCAGCTTACGAGGGAAGCCTGGATGCAGAAGAGTTGTTGGATTGGATCCGAGCACTCGACACCTACTTCGATTATGAGGATATCGAAGAGGACAAGAAGGTGAGGCATGTTGTCACTAAATTGAAAGGACATGCAGCCTTATGGTGGGATGAGCTACAGGCAGACAGGCGTTCCAAAGGAAAACAAAAGATCAAGAGCTGGGATCGGATGATTGCCAAGATGAAGGCGAAGTTCATCCCGAGAGACTACCAGATCACTCTGTTCAGGCGCATGTAGAACCTGAGACAGAAGTTGATGATGGTGAAGGATTACACCGAGGAATTTTATAAGCTCAACATTCGAGCTGGTCATCGGGAGAGAGATGACGAAAAGGTGGCAAGATACCTGAATGGGTTGAGGTATGACATTCAGGACGAGCTAAGCATGCTGACCATCCAGACGGTGGAAGATGCTTACCAGATGGCTTTAAAAGCCGAGGAGAAGCTGAGCCGCAAGCAGGGACAGCGAGGGCGAGGCAGAAGCCAACCTAGAGGCAAAGCAGTTGCCCAAGAACGAACTCAAAAACCCAAGGAGGAGTGGAAGAAGCCTCAGGGAAAAGCTGAAAGAGGTGGAACCTCACAGCAGAGGCAGTAATATGCTGAGCCGAGGAGGCAGCAAGATGATCAGCAAGGAGATTATTTTGATGCCAACATAATTCCTCATACCCGAGGTAGAGGAAGAGGCAGAGGAGGAATTATCACATGTTTTACATGTGGGAAAGACGAACACAAAGCCGTGGACTGTCCAAACAGGAAAACGGACAGAGGAAAAGCTCACGTCGCTGAGGCGCAGAGGCGTGACGTGGAGGATGAAGACACTGGAAGTGGGAAATCACTGACATTGCACAAGGCTCTCTTGAAACCTGAGAAAGAGGTGGACAGCTCAGCGCAAAGATGCAGACTGTTCCGGACCACATGCAAGACCAAGGGCTGGAAATGCAAGGTCATAGTGGACAGCGGAAGCACCGATAATCTCATTTTGACCGAGATGGTGGAGAAGCTGGAGTTGAAAAAGAACAAACACCCAAGTCCATAAAAAGTGACATGGCTGCAGAAAGGACACCAGGTATGTGTTACGATACAGTGCTTGGTTGAATTTAAAATGGGTGAATATAGGGATAAAATTATGTGTGATGTCATTCCCATGGATGTTTGTCATGTATTATTGGGTAGACCATGGCAGTTTGACTGAAATGTGGTTCATGATGGAAGAATGAACACATATACCTTGGAGAAGGATGGAAGACTACATACATTGCTTCCGGGGAAGGATAAGAAGGTGGAGCCGGAAGTAACCAGCACGATACTTCTCATGAGTGGGAAAGAGCTTCTCACAGAGTTGGAGAAGAATGAAGATCCACAGTTCTTTGTTGTCAGGAACCCGAAAATTGTCCTGACAAGCACAAGAGTGGATGACTTGCCGAAAGAGGTTCAGGAACTGCTGGGAGAGTTTGATGATATCATCGTGGACGAACTACCTCATTCGTTGCCACTGATGAGGAGTGTGAGTCACCACATTGACCTCATACCCGGAGCCATCTTGCCAAATAAGGCAGCGTATAGGTTGACACCCCAGGAGAACGAGGAGGTCAAGAGGTAGGTTTAGGATCTGCAGGATAAAGGACTGGTCAGAGAAAGTCTTAGTCCATGTGTTGTTCCAACAGTGTTGAGTCCAAAGAAGGACGGAGGCTGGAGGATGTGTACAGACTCCAGGGTGATAAATAAAATTACCATCAGGTATATATTTCCACTGCTAAGAATGGATGATCTGATGGATTACCTAAGTGGGGAAAATTACTTTTCCAAGATAGATCTCAAGAGCGGATATCATCAGATCCGGATGAGAGAGGGAGATGAGTGGAAGACAGCATTCAAAACAAACGAGGGTTTGTATGAATGGTTGGTCATGCCGTTTGGTTTGACAAAAGTGCCAAGCACTTTTATGAGGCTGATGAATGAAGTCCTGCAGGAATTCATTGGCAAATTTGTGGTCGTATACTTGGACGACATATTGATTTTTAGCAAGACGAAGGCTGAACACGTGAGGCATTTAGCCACTGTGATGAGAAGATTACAGTAGGAGAAGTTGTTGATCAATTTGAAGAAGTGTTCCTTCATGCAGACTGAACTCATTTATTTGGGCTTTGTAATCTCGGCAAATGAATTGAAGATGGATCCTGAGAAGGTTGAAGTAATCAGGAATTGTCCATCGCCGAGAAATGTTTTCGAGGTGAGGAGCTTCCATGGACTGGCTAGTTTCTATAGGAAGTTCATTCGAAACTTCAGCGGAATTAGCGCAGCAATGATGGATACCGTGAAGAAACGACATAAAGTTTTTCATTGGACAGCAGAGGCCGAAAGGAGCTTCAATCTGTTGAAGCGAAAGATAACAGAGCAACCGGTGTTGGTGTTACCTGACTTTTGGAAAACATTTCAAGTGAAATGTGACGCCAGTGGGTATGTTGTTGGAGGGGTCTTGAGTCAGGAGGAAAGACCTGTTGCATATTACAGCGAGAAGCTGGATGATGCCAAGCTGAAGTACTCCATGTACGATAAAGAGTTCTATGTCATCATTCAGGCATTGAAGAAGTGGACGCATTATTTTATACCCAAGGAGTTCGTATTATACAGTGACAACCATGCATTGCAGTTTGTAAGTCAGCGGGAGAAGTTGAATCAAAAGCATGCGAAGTGGGTGGAATACATGCAGAATTTCACATTCGTGATCAAGCACATTCCAGGGACTGCTAACAAAGTAGCAGATGCCTTGAGCAGAAAAATTTTATTGCTGTAGGAATTCAGGGTCAAGACCTTGGGTTTTGAAAACCTCAAAGACATGTATGCAGGTGATGCAGATTTTGGAGAAGCCTATGAAGCGGCCGAGAATCCAGTTCTTAGGGATCGGAGTCCATGGCTGGAATATATAATCCAGGAAGGATTGTTGTTCAAAGGCAATCAGCTGTGCATACCGAATTTCTCCATGAGGGAGAATTTGGTGCAGGAAAAACACAGCGGAAGATTAGCAGGTCATTTTGGGCATGACAAAACATTCACCAAGCTGAGCGAATCGTACTTTTGGCCAGGCATGCATACAGATGTAAAAATATTTGTTGACCGATGCAGAATTTGTCAACATGCGAAGGGCAGAAAGTAGAACACAGTGTTCTATCAGTCGTTGCCCATACCCGAGAGGCCATGGGAAGACATTAGCATGGACTTTGTGTTGGGTTTGCCAAGAACACAGCGAGGAGTTGATTCCATTTTTGTAGTGGTGGACAGGTTCTCAAAGATGGCATATTTCATTCCGTGTCATAAGACCAGCGATGCAACCCACATTGCAAACTTGTTTTTCAAAGAGATTGTTCGATTGCATGGATTGTCGAGAAGCATAGTCTCGGATCAAGATACCAAGTTCATAGGTCACGTTTGGAGGACACTATGGAAGAAGCTAGGGATTGAATTGGCATTCAGTTCTGCTTACCATCCGTAGAAAAATGGGCAGACCGAAGTTGGCAACAGAAGCTTGGGGGATCTGTTGAGAAGCCTGGTGACTGAGCATCATAGCAGTTGGGATCAGATCCTACCACAGGTAGAGTTTGCGTACAACGATTCTGTGAATCAAAGTACAGGTAAGAGCCCGTTTCAAATTTTGTACGGGACACAGCTGAGAGGAGTTTCTGAGCTCAGGGAGTCAGAACAGGCTGAAACTAGCAGCACGAGAGCTGAGGAATTCGTTGAGGCAATGCAAGAACTTCACACACAGGTGAAGCAGCGACTGATGAAGGCGAACCAGGAGTATAAGCACAGAGCCGATCAGAGGAAAAGACAACTTCAGTTTGAAGTTGGGGACATGGTTCTAGCGCACTTCAGGAAAGAAAGGTTCCCGAGAGGAACATACAACAAGCTCAAGATGAAGAAAATCGGGCCATGCAGAATTCTGAGGAAATTTGGCGAGAACGCATATGAGCTTGAGTTGCCAGAGGACATCGGGATATCTCCGATTTTCAATATTTCTGATTTATACCCCTATAGGACCGAGGATGAAGGAGATGGAACTGATGAACAACCAGTGATCCAGTGGCAGAAGGAATTGCCAGTTGCACAGAAGCCTGAGATGGAGTGCATACTGGATAAAAGAGTTGGAAGGAAGACCAGGAGAAAGCAATATTTTGAGTACCTGGTGAAATGGAAAATCACCCAGTGGAGGATGCCAGCTGGGAAATAGAGGCAGTGATACAAAAGCATGGGCACACCGTGCAGGAGCTCATGGACAGGAGCCCATGCAACCTTTTGAACCGAGGAGTATGATGCAGGAGCATCCACACTTCATCAAGTGAGCCAATGCGTGGAGTAAAGAACATACAGCTGACAGCGCCAGCACATATATTTTTGAAATACTTGGAAAGTTGTTGCGCCGCCATTTAAATGAAGGCATTCAAAGCCGAGCGCACTTGTATTATATTATAGATAGGAAGGCATTTAATAGTTTTAATGTTGTTAGATAGGAATTAGCTGTAGATTAGACAGTTTTTCTTTCGAGAGGGAAAACGGAATATAGGCACCCTCCTTTGTATCATTGTATTATCATTCCTGCATTCTGAAGGAAAGAGCAAGTAGAGAACTTGTGAAGAACACCCATGTACAGATTGAATTAATAAAAGAAAGACTTTGATTCAATTCCATGGCTGTGTTTTTTTTCTGTGTGTTGTTGATATTATGTTGTTGAATACTTGCTTCTTTTTATGCCTTTCTTCTATATGTTGCATATGTTATTGCATGCCAGGTTCAAAACCTGAGAGAATGAGGAAATAATTTTCAATTGTTTCTCTGTTTGAGCCAGGAGATTCCTGCATAGAGTGCAGTTGAATTCCTCGGCATAGAGTGCGTCGAGGAGGCTCTACAGTTAAACTCTCATTCTCGCTCACCCAGAAGTTGAATTGGGTTGACAGGGCGTGCAGGTGAAGTGCAGGTCAAGGTCGAAGCCTCAGTAGGGAGTCCGAGCAAAGGAAGGTAGGGACTGCTATCTCTGTGGACGCGCAGGGTCTGGACGACTTCGACACCTTGAGAGCTGTTGGAAGTCGAGCACGTAAAACGCGTGCGGAAGGTCTCAGAAGGAGTCTGGGACATCAAGCTCAGGAGGGATAGTTCATTCTCAACATGGTGAGAATAAACCCAAGAAATATTCCTCAAGAGGAAGAGAATCGACGACTTGAATCATCGGGGAGTTTTGCGAAATCCCGATGATCGTAGGATTGTGGGGAAGCTACACGAGGTTTATTCCTTTAGCGCAGGAGGTAAGACCCAACGCCCATCGGGGTTCGACATTCGGAGGTTGGCGAGGTAAGAGTTTATACCTTACGAAATCGTGAGTCACGATTTCCTGAATTTATCAGGGTCGTTGATCGTGACAAGGACAGGTGGCATGAATCTGGAGAATCGGGGTTTTGGTATTCGGGGTTTTCAAATACAAAGGACCCGGACAGTTGAAATTGCGATTTCGCGATCCCCGATCGCCCGAGTGGAGGAGTGACGTGGCAAAGTGGGACCATAAGATCTGGTGGAGTACAGGTGTCATCAGAGTTTGGGGTTCAGAATTTTGCAGTGTAAGTGAACCATAACATTACCATTGCCGATTTCCCGATAGGGAAATCCCCGATGCGCGAAAGCATTGACTGTTGACTATCGGGGTTCGGGGGTTGGAGCTGTAGGTGAATCGTGTTCGCGTGAACCGCGAATCCCTGAATCGCGATCTCCCGAGTTCCGAAGGGGAGATCGCCAAAGGATTTTATTGTGGGTAACTCTAGAGGGGAGTTGGAAGAGCTTGTAACTCTTCGGGCCTGGGTTGAGAGAAGGTCCTGGTGGAAGCGGCTGCTCGCGAAGGGGCAGGTTGCGTCATTTAGACTCATTACTTGTCTAATGTTTCTGACTGAGAAGAGGTTAGTTAGGGCATCGTACATATTCTTAGATGAGTCAAGATGAGAGATGTAGGGTATCAAGTGGTATTTTACAAAGTCCACTATGATACTCATGGAATTGATGTCACTATCCTTGAACTTCTCCATAATTGCAATGTTCTAAGGTTCCTTCTCTTTTCCTTCTTCAAACTATCGTTCCAAAATCTTTCCTTTCACGATATCCAACACTTTATTCTTTGCAAGGATGAGGTCAATCCTTGTCTTCCATGCTTTGAAGTTAGAATCCCCTTCTAACATGTTTTCTGACTTCATAGAGTAAGTCGTGACTTCTTTGACTTGATCAACCTTTGACTTTGACCAAAAACTCAAACTTGGTGTCTTATCTTACTGAGAGTACCAAGAGGTGTGCTACGTTAGGGCACACTAGGCTATCCAGAAATTAGGTCAATTTCTTCACTCAAGGTGCCTTAAAAAGACGGTTAGGATTTCATTGTTGCAGCAAAAACTTGATTGCGACTGCAACTATAACTGAGAAAAATCCTCCCAGTCTATCTTCCAGTAGTTATACTATACGAAGATAGTGTGGACCCATAACCTATTATAAATAATAGGTGTTCCCATTTCACCATAGACAATATAACAATATTATCACCCAACCATAGGTCAAAGCCACCCCCAAGCACCTTAACCTTGACAGAGAATAATTTTGGAAGAAAACCCTAGGCCTAATAGCCAATCAATGTAGCGTACCTCTCTCTCAAGAGCTAGCACACAAGGCATAAATTCCAAACCATAACCAAGAGAAAGTGCAAGCCTAAACTGAAAATACAAGTTGCAGTAGTTGCAGCTGCAGCTACTCTCCAGACTTGTGCAGTTACTAAATTTATGCAGTGCACACTCTTAATTTCTGCAGTTGCGATTTGTATCTGTCAAATGAACTTTTGTATCTGTCAAATGAACTATGGATTCTTGTATTTATACTGCTCCTCCTTAGCTGTCTGGGCCAACGTCTCATTCCAGAAGCTAAAAACTCAATATTAAATATTTCCTTTTGCCAACTTGTCTTTTAGGGTTATGTTCAATGCTTTAGGGTTTCTTCTTGCTTCCTGGAATATTATATTCTTTTCAAGCTTATATGTGTAGGTTAATAACTCTTGCAGCTACCATAATATCGACAATAACATCATGCTTTATTCAGCCTCATAGTGCCATTTTTCAGTCATAATTGATTGCCTAATTCATTGATAATATTGTTGATTGATCTCATGAATTACATGTTTATTTGAATGTATTACTTGTTGATATAAATTGTCATCTACTGCTGAAAATTAGGGACATAAAGCTTAACTTGTTGATCCATACTAACATATATAATTGCAAGTTGTATTTTCTTGTGTCTCAAGCAGGTACAATCATCTGAAGATGTATTATACCTATGGGGAAGAAATTACTTGAATTGCAAGGCATCTCTCCCTATATTTTATTCCACTTAGAATTGGCCTCTAGGGGCTTCACTTCCATTTTCCTCTACATCCATCCCAATCCCCCTAGGGTCACCAAGATCGCTTCCCTAGAGTGACCTAGTCACCCTTGAAGTGTGGGATCTACATCAAGGTGACGTTGGGTGTAGGAATCTCAAGTTGTAGCACTTTCCTTTTGGTTGGTCGGGCTTTTCCCAACCTACAATTTGCGCTATAACACCCCCAACAAACCCCTACAAATTGATCTACTAAATTGAAATCAGGCAAGAAAAACTTAAAAGTTAACAGAGAGACCTAAACTAAATGAAAAAGAAACAAAGAAAACCCTATCGAGAATAACTCAAGGATTTATCCCCGATATGGTTGCCAATTTTTTTGTGGATGAAAACTATCCTATGGCTAGGATTGACCATTAACAGAGTGAAAATTCAAATAATTATACAAATATTTCCCTAGAGTATCCTACAACAACTTTAGAATAACTACCAGTTAGATATGAAGGACTCACTTGGTTTTGATAGTTGGTTGGAGATGAGCCTCACAAGTTGTCTTCACCCAAATCGTTTCTACTCTTGTCCAAGCTTGTAGACCTACAGACGGTGAAGAAAAAACCTTCCTCAAACCATTGGCAGGAATAAAAAGAAATGTAAAATAACTACTCTAAGTTTCTCTTGTCAAGTAAATTAGAACCACAACTAAATATTGAAAATAGATCAAATTGACACAAATAACTCAAAATTTAGTGGAGGAGAAGAAGAGAGATCTTCATTTTATTGAAATCAATAAGGATATATGAAATGTTTACCTGACCTTATTGTCGACACTGTCTATTTAAGTCATCCAGGTTCCTTCATTCATGAGCCACTTAGGACTGCTTCAACTCCTTTACTCTTCTCAAAGAAAGTATGAGGAAGATCAATGGATCTCATGCCTCAAAAACAAGAATGGGACATGGGAACTTTAGGAGACAAGGATTTTCTAGGAGATGAGGATCATAGAAACCATAGGGAAATGATGGATATGGCTACTTAGGCTAGAAGATAACTATAATATAGTAACAATGATTGTAACATTCTCCTTCCATTAGGCCTTTTTTGTACAATTTCAAGATGATTGAGACAATTTTCCAATGGTTTTAGGTAGTTACAATAGTAGTTTTCCCAAAAGACCCACTCAAGAGAGCGTAATTTTCATTTTTTTATATTTTTTAGTCATTTTTAATGAAATCACGCCTTTGTTGAGGGAAAAGGATGAGTACCCATTCCTATATTCAATACAAAGTGCGAGTGGATTTCTGGGAATTCTTTTTCAACAGAGTTATGAGTGGGCCCACGCTGCCAAAGATGAATATGAAAGGGAAAAAGGACAAACAAAAGAAACTCAACTATGGTGGTGGAAAATAATAATAATAATAATAATCTATTTTTAAGGTCAATTCCAAGCCAGCACACCAAATTGGTGTATGAGACCCCCTTGTTTATGGGATAAGCGACCCCCCTCTGCCCAGTGATTTGTCTAGTAAAGTCTATGAAGGTATACATACCCTACCCCCCTCTGGATTTGAACCTGTGACCTCTTAAGAGGAAACACATGTTTTTAACCATTAGGCCCACTCATTCTAACACTTGGATGGTTGGATACCTTTCTTTGTAATACCTGTTTTGAAATATGTGGGATGAACTAGATTAAAAAGGATTAAGGAGAATATGTGGATGGTCTCAAGGGAAAATTACAACTGGACTCAAGGAATGCTAGGCATAGAAGGTAGCAGGAAATAATTGTAATTGGTTTCCTAATTAAAGGAATAGTCTAGAGTGGTGAAGGACCAATGACACATTCCCCTTCATTGAGAGGTATCTCAACCTATTTGAGGACTTGTTGCATGGCAAGACACGAGCAAACAAATCATGTTAAGGGGATCTATACACTTACTTTGCACACATATCCATCTTAAATCCAACTTGAAAGAAATATTTTAGCTTAAGTCGGGATTGGTTGGCATGGAAACAACCCCTAGATATTGTTAAGGCATATTTTAAGTAAGGCATGTGATCCATTGAAAGAACACTAGGACCCTTGTATTGCACATTTGGTACACCTTAAGGTTTCACACTTCATGTTTGGTGTTGATTTGTAAAGGGTGCCCCCTTTGGAGGAGTTTTCATTCATGATTTTGGGGTCGTTCATTCAATTTGGAGGAGACATCCCACTCTTTAAGGTTTATTTCACTTGATCATTATACATATGACTTGACCACTTGATTGTAAATTGTAGTTTAGGCTAGTTAATGGGAGACCTCCTTTGCACACATAGAGGTGACTTTCCTCATTATCACTCATGGTTTGATTGGGAGAGAAACACCGTAGAATTTAAGTGAAAATATATTGGAGACCTTTATCTTTTTCGTTGTGTTGTGGATGGCTAGTTGGAGCATTCTCATGGGGATGTTATCTTGTGGATGCTTCTCAATGAATGGATATTCAATGGATGAATGACTTTGTGTGTGATTTGATGAGTAAGTGGTATTTTCATTTCCTTGTGGTATTTTATCTTTAATGGTTGCAAATGTGGTGTGATTATCTATGGGTGGTGGTGCACCCTCTTCTACCTTCTTTGATAGATCTCTTCTTAAAAACATTGGAGGGATTCTAGTGCAGAATCTTCCCCTTGTCTTCTTGAAACATGTTGACATACTAGGGTGATTTATTAGGGTTTGTAGTGGAAAACTTTAGTTATCATTTTAATTTCACTTGTAATTTATAAAAGAGGAGCCTTATTTGACACCATATGTCGAATGGAAAGGAAATAGTCTCTGGTCCTTCCATAAAATTCATACTCTTAATATTTTTAAAATTGTTTTATTGGGTTTAGTCTTCAAATCACCTTGGAACTCGTTTTCCTAAAATCCAAAAAATCATATCTTAGGGAATCCCCCCTTGAATCGAAGGACATTCAACCTAAAGTGTAGAAGAGGGTTGGCAAGGTGACAATGCCCCCCTCTTAGTTACACCAAAGCCTTACTTGAGATTTAGAACTTTATCTCAAGAATTGAGGGTTTGTGTGATAACAGTACTCAAGGGAATAATGAATGTAGTGTGGCCATAATTATGGAATATGCCAACTATGTAGTTAGAGGAAATAATATAATAATGAGGAGTAGTTGGCATGAAATACTAGGAATACTCATGAGAAAGTATAAATACATATGAGTATCATTGCACTGAGATATCTTGGATGTTGAATGTTATTGTATTGTAGCAAGCATGGCTTGTGGAGTGATTCATTCCTTAAGGATTATTTAATAGTGTTACCCTACCTTAAGGGTTCTCTCTACATTCTTGTGTCCTTTTTGGTGTGAATTTATTTTGGTGTTTCTGAAATTAATGGTTTATTATCAATCTTAAGGGTTATCTTTTATCTACCAAGGTTTACTACATTATTTATTTGAATTCGGAAGTTGTAGGGTAAATTGTTAATGTGACACGGTCCCTTAATCTCCCACGTCAAACATTGTCAAACATCGTCAAGCAAGGGGCATCGACATATAACACCAATTTGGTAATGTTGAACTATAATTACATGCAAGTATGGCATTGATTGAAGATGAATTAATGTACAATGCTCAACCATGTGACCCAATATTAAGCAACACTAATCATGTTAGGGTCCTACCATAACCCGGTTACTTAGATACTTTATTAGTGTATGAGGTCACATTCATTGACTAAGGCCCATTAAATAGTTACTTAATAGTCATTCATTGTAAAAAGGGTCATCTTTATTAATAAGGGCCAAATTGGTTAGTAGGCCCTCATTATAAGTGGCTCTCTAAGTAGTTAAGATTGTCTTTGGATAACTATATATTGAGTAGAAGGTTATGCAATTTTTTGTAACGAATTGATATTTTAATTGGAGATTTTCTCTATGAGATTGCCCCCTGAAGAGGAAAGTGAGCATAGCTCTCTAATTTTAATTATCAATAGATATTTCTCAAGGTTTATCTATTTTCTCTTGTGTTTTTTCAGTTTTGCTCTACATTTTATGTGACCGATCTAAAGTTTTAGAGTTAAGTACATTAAAAATCAAATTTGGATTGAATATAATGAATATTTGAGTAACATCCTAATTCAAGATGAAAAACCCTAGTGAACATGATAAAGCATGCTAAAATAACTACATTACTAAAACTTAATTATATATAAGTAAGAAATATTGCTAATATATACTCACATAGTCATTTTATATTCATATATGTTTATCCTTGATCTATGCTCGTAATTTATAGCATACATCAAAATTGAACAAATTACTAGTATTTAGTTTATAGAAAATATCGCCAATAACATTTTTTTTCATGTCATCACAAATTGACCATCTTGTACTAGTGTTAGTCCTCTTACAGAAGAGAACCATAATAAGAATAATATGCCATAATTGCGCTTTAAGCCAAGACGCACAATATTTTTTCTTGAAACAATGTGGAACAAGTAGTCAAGTTGGACTTCACATACACTAGCACAGCCACAAGTCACTTGTGGTTGGTGAACGCCGAAATAACCGAGACCTGGGCATTAAATAACTGCAGAACTTTGTGCATTAAATAATAGACACGGTAAGAGCTCTAGGCAAGAAAATCTCGTCCAGTAAATAATAGTTGGAGTAAAAATGTGGCTGGTAAACTTGGGCTTTTTAGAAAATGAAAGGTTAATCACTCATAGGTGGCAATCAGCTAGCCATCATAGTAAATTTTAAATATGATTAAGTAAAAGTAAAAAAATAAACATGTAAACGGATGTCTTTATAATAGTGAGGAAGTTAGTGGTTGAAATCACAACCATAGATTTATTCGGACGACTAAGAATATTCCAACAATATTTAATCTTGTTCATACAAAACTGATTAAGTACTAAAAACATATTAAATGTGCCCATTGTCAATAGGTATACACCTTTCGTCATAACAACAAAAACGCATTTGTCTCACATGGTAGTGGACATAGTTGGACAATCGTCTCATAAAGAGTTAGCACAATTCTAGCATGGGCGATAGATTTTCTTCCAAGACTTTGTCTCTTACTCTCCCTTAATGTACGTTATTTTAAGAGTAAATGGAAGTTGGATAAACAAGAATATGAAGTGATTGATTTCCACTAACATTATGTATTCAAGTCGTTTCTTTATCGTACAATGGTTTTACTTCTTCTAGCTTTGAACTCTATGAATGTTGTGTAGTTTTGAGATAAAGTAATATAGGTGAATATATTGTTTTTCCTCCTAGAAAAAATCTTATAGTTATATTTCGAGAATAAATAAAATACACATATGTTGTGCCATCATGTCACTCTCAGAAAACAAAAAATAAGCTTTTTCTTATGCAAGCCTATAGGTTTTCTTGGCTACTACATTCTTCTTCATCAAAATATTTTCATCGAGACTTAAAATCTTACAAAATCTTCATACAAGAATTTTATCAAACATGATCCATTCAAGTCAAGTTCTCTTCTTATGTAATGTTTAATTCACAAGGTTAAAAATAGATTGAACAAGAATTAGCTAGAAAGACGTGCCCATTTATTACTTCCACCATTTCCATCACTCCTTCCCATAATCTTAGGGATTTTGTGTACAACATATCAACCTTTACACTGAGTTCCATATAAACATGCTAGAAAGAAAGAGATGTAAATTGATCTCTTACCTCTTTGAGATGTTTAAGAACCGTAGATGAGAAGAAAAAATTTAATGTTGAACCATTTATCAAGCCTACAAAATATTTTGAACTTACACATCCCATTATCCAATTCATTAATGTAACTTTCATGCCAATTATAATCAACACCAATTTGTGATATAACTAGCTCACCTTGTCATAGGCCTTCGCCATATCTAGTTTCATTACCATGGCTTGCAAATTTTTTACCTTTATTGTATGGAGAACTTCTTGAGTTGCCCCAACTACATCATGTATGTGTCTATTGTAGAGAAAACCAAATTGTTCTTCTAGGATATAATTAGCAAGAATTATTTCTAATATGCTAGCCAAATATTTGTTATTATCTTCTATATTGAGTTACACAATGAATTTCTTTAAAATCATCAAAGGACTTTAGCTCATTTTTCTTTGGAATAAGTGTTATAAAGGCATAATTCAAATCCCCCAAGACTTTGTCTAAAATTATATATTCCTCAATCTCCCTCAAAAGATCATCTTCTATCATGTCATAGAACATGAAACAAAACTCTACATGCCACCCATCTAGGCCTGGACCCTTTTCCTTCTTGAATGATGATAGGACAAATTTTATCTCTTCCTTTGTGGTTGTTGCTTGCAAATCCCCATTCTCCCAATCATCTATCATCCTTGGAAAGAAAGAGATCACCTTCAATATTTCAACCATATTATCCCTTGAAGGTTCTTAGAACAAAGTTATAAAATGTTTTACTCTTGCATGTATTATTAACTCAAACTTTCTAACTCTGACCCCGTCTACATTTTTTATCTCCTAGATTGTATTGATATTTCTTTTGTGTTTAGCATAACCTTAGAGAAATTTTGTGATATGGTCCTCTTATGCTAACTAAATTGATCTACTCTTAAACCTACATTATGCTTCTTGTGGCTCCAACAAATTCATTTTTCTCTTTTCTAATCCTATTAGATTTCTTAATTTTTCTTCTATAAAGACTCTAGAAATGTTATTTTCTAGCGATGTTTTTATTTGATCCTCTGTATATGTTAGTTCATCTTGTGCCTTTTGGATTTTTCCTTAGCTCATCCTCCTACTATTATTTTGACTTGTTTAATATGTTATGTCATTTGGAACTTAGTTTTTCTTGCATTAGGGTCGTATGTTTTCAAACTTTGTATGACTAGACTCTTGAAATCTTATTCTCTCATCCATTTGTAATTGAACTTGGAGATTCCTTATGGTCTAGGATCTTCCTTTTATAATTTCAATAAAATTGGAAGATGGTTTGAAGCTCCCCCTTCTCCAATCCATGTCTTCATCCTTTTTTCCTTCATAAGTATCCTTTCTACAACTAGAAACTTGTCTAACCTTTTAGATGCACCCTCTTTTCCACTCCTCAATTTCTCCAAGTGGGAACTAGTTGTTGGATGGGTTCCATGTCATATAACCCTATATCCTCAATAAGCTATATTTATTTTTTATATGATCATTTATGGAATTCTCTCCCTAGAATTCCCCTACTTTCAAAGTCAAATTAAGGTCTCCCCCTATAATCACCTTATCATTTGGGACCTAGCCTTAATCTTTAAACCTATCCCATAACTCTTTTAAAACATCATATGGACCTTGCAAATTAATGATCGAGAAACCCATCCCATTTATTTTGATTCTAACCATGTCTTGATGCTTGCATTTTGAAAGGAGGAATGGATGAGTACCATTGAATTATTTTTCTTGTAGTTAAAGTGATTGACTTATTCTCTACATCTAAAGAGAAAAGGAACCAGTCTTTGAAGCAAGATGACAAATTGTCACTAATTTTGACTCTTCACACATAGTCTCTTGAATAAATAGTATCTCTAGCTTTTAGTTTTTGAAACATCTTCTAAGGGATAGATTTGTATGGGCACCCCCTACCCCTCTTCCATGGAAGGATAAGACTTTCATAGTTTCACCTTCTCTAGGGAACTCCTTGCTCTAAGGCCTCCCTTTAAAATCATTTGTTTTCCTCCTTTAACCTATTTTTTTCCTTTCTTTCTTGCTAGGGATAGGAAAGATACCCTTCCTATTGATGAAGGTTTTCATGTATCAATGGCCAAGCCTCCTTTAATATCTATATCCTCTTTTTGGGTCTTAGGTTTCCCTGGTAGTAATTTCTATCTAGTGACTAGGTTTTTAAGTTCTTCTAATTCCAAACCCCAATCTTCCCTTATATTTATATATACGAAGACTTTTGGGTCTATGCTCTGACATTTTTAAGTTTATCTATTATGTTGGGAGGTTCAACCTCTTCTCACTATTCAAAGGAATCCCTACAACCACTAGGGTTTAATTGAGTTTTATCATTGCCTTCAATTTCTTCCATATCAAAAGATAATAGAATTTACTTCCCCACCCTCATTGAGTGCCTCAGGGGACATAGAAAGAGAATAAATATAACATATTTCCATACCTTTTGATGCACTTTGAGGGCCAATTATAACTTTCTAATCCAAGCTGCTTTGGTCATATTCTTTCTCAGTATCCCTATTCCTTGATGCATTTGCCTTTGCCTTTTGTGCTTGTTCTTTGATCCCCTCTTTTCCTATCAGATCCCCAAAATTACCCCTTCCTAATTATTTTCCTGATAATATGAAGGATTCATTTGAGATAATTGATGAGATTTCCTTCTTCCTCCACATAATTATTCTATTAGGTTTTCAGAAATTTCTCCACAAATGCCTTGTTTATATGTAGTTAAGGATTCAAAAGGGACCATTCCAATAGACCAAATATTAAATGTAAGTCCATTTTTCCTGGACTAACTCAATTTCCTCTAGTAAACCCTCCTGAATATCTAATTCTACAAGGATTTTGACCACTCTTTTATCCATCTTCTTGTTGTATTTATTCAACATCTATAAACTTCCCCAAACTATCTCCCACTACATTTATAATGTCATTGTTTCATAATTCAATTTTTGACTCCAATGTTTTCACCCAAATGGGTTGCAACTAGATTAATTCCTTCCATGGATCAATATTGGGTTTTCATCATTTTATTTCCAGGCATGGTGCTCCCCAATACCATTTTTTGTTAGGATATTATTTACATCTTCCCCACTTCGAATTTCAAAAGATATTAATCTATGAACGAGGATATGGTTGATTGGAATGTAACCAAGTATTTCAAACCACTCATACTCCATCCATCAAAGTAATGAAACTTCAGTCACCTATATGCATACAAATATTTCAGTAATGGATTTGTCCATAAACCCCTACATCCTCACCCACTACCAACCTTACCTTATCTTCTTTGGAACTTACCCTCTTTCAGGTATGTTTCTTCCCATTCCCTGGTTCACAAGGAAACCCTTACCTTGAACTCCTCCTCCTCCTACATAGTATTCTTTCAGAATTATCTCTCCAAACTGCTTACATTAATCACATTGAATCTATAAGCCATTGAACATATGGAAAGTTCCAATTGGCTCTCGCAACCATAAAGGTTCCTCCTATCCAAATTTAAATTCCTAGTCCTTTCCCTTTCCATCACAATCTTCTAAGACTGAAATTTTCATTGTGAGAATCTCCATTGATTTGATGCCATATTTGATCCATGGTCCTTCCTCTTTTGACATGAATGGGACCTGTGATGTTACCATTTTGGATTTCAATGTTTTAGACATTTTTTTTCTAAATTTTACAAGGGATTCAAGTCTTCCACCTGCCGAATGTCTTAATGGAATTCCCTAATTCCAATCCAAATCTCCTATGATTATTCTCTTGACTTAAAAATAGACTTTTTAAATGTCTCTTCTTCATCCTCTACATAATCTTTTGACTCCTCCTCTATATCTCCTTACCTTAGGGTTTCCTCATGAGACATTCAAGTGATTTTACTGTTTCCAAGACATTGAACCAAATTTTTGCACCAAGAGGCACTTTTTATCCCCCGGTATGGAAGAGATGTACAATTCTTTGTTCAATTCAAAGTTGGCATGTGCCATTTAAAAATGATAACAAAATATTAATAACAAGACAAAATTTCCATGTTTTTTTTGTAATCTAGTCTACTCATGTATTGATATCTTTCAAAAAATGTTACATTCATGGCTATGTGAGGCCTGCCAAAATGGAAACCAAACCTCATAAAACATTTAAATATCATCACTATTTTATCTGAGAGAGTCCACATGAGTCTACTATGACCTAAGACCATATCCAAAGCATCCATATACTATAGAAACAAAAATACTCCTCGAGAAAAACTTGAAAGCAACTAAAGCCATCATAGTTAACTAAGAGGTGCCTTGGCTAGGCCAACATGGATGGAGATCTCATGCACCTTGGAATTGCCTTTCATGTCATTTTCCACCTCTTCTTCAACAAATATTAGATTGGAGTTGGTTCTTGGGTAGCCCGAAGTGCCTGCTACCTAAACAATGCTTTCCTCATTGTCAGGGCCCCAATCTATCACCTTGAAACTGATTATAAATGCCACTCTACATAAAACAATGAATTTGGATTCCAATCATCTAATCCTATCCAAATATTCATCCTGATTAACTTGCTTGTCATCAATTGATAAAGTAATGGGTATTTTTTCCAATCAATAAAACTCCATGGTTATGAAAACTTTAGTGCCTTTGTATCTTGAAAATCCCGAATCAAATATTCAGACATGAAATTCTTGCTTAATTTGGTGTTTACAAGTCTATAAACACATTTGCTTGGCCTAGTTCACAAGATCCTCAACCCTTTGTTGTTTTTCAAGACGGTTTCCAAGACAAAACAATTGTTTGGCATTCTCCACTGCTCTTTCAGCCCCTGTGTTGTGGGAATAATGTAAGTTTTAAACCTACGCAGTAAAGAAATGCATATAGATTCTTAAGCAAGACATAAATTAATCAATGGCTCATACACAGAGTACACAGAGATTTTATACCGGAAACCCTCAACCGGGAAAACCTTTCTTATATTCATTATCTCGAATTTCACCATTCACCATACAATATATACAATGTTTTTAGGTATTCCGTAGATACCAAAACCCTAATCCATTAATCCAGGATTAATTTACAAATCCGCTAAAAATAGAAAAATCCGCTAAAACGTTGCTCTGAACCCCGTCGACCCCGGGCTACCGCCCGTTGCCGAACGCTACACGTAACCAGGGGGGGCATACCTACCCCCCCCCCCTAGGATCATCAGATGCAGTTGTCATATCTGACATGCCCACACACACACCCATGAAAAGAATATAACACATACCCAACATTCTCCCACTTGTTGTTTTCTTTGCATCCAGGGGTCCAGGGGATTATATAGTCAACAATCCAGGGCAGCAATGCCCATTGTTTCTCTACACCAAGAGAACTTTTTTGTGCTCACAGACTTTTTCAATGAATCTACAACATTCTTCAAAGTGTTAACCTTTTCCAGCAACACCTTATTTTCCTCAACCATGTCTCTCACAAAGTGATGTTGAACATCAATATGCTTTGTCTTCGAATGATAAGTTGGGTTCTTTGCCAGGAATATTGCACTCTGACTGTCACAATCTAATCTCACTGCTTTTTGTACCAACCCAATACCTGAACACAATCTTTGTAACCATAATGCTTCCTTGCTTTCATGAGTGGCTGCCATGTATTCAGCTTCTGTAGTTGAGAGTGCCACTACAACCTGTCTTTTTCTCATCCAACTGATTGCTGCTCCAAATAGGTTAAACACATACCCACTTGTAGATCTTCTGCGATCCAGATCTCCAACCCAATCTGCATCAACAAAGCCATATATGTCCACCACTCTATCTAATCCTGGTCTTCCTTGGTAGCACAATCCATAACTGGTGGTGCCATGAAGATACCTAAAGAGCCTCTTTATTGTTGCCCAATGCTCCTTCCCTGGTTTTGACATATACCTGCTCAAAAATCCCACTGCATATGAAATGTCCAGTCTAGTACAAACCATTGCATACATCAAACTGCCAATTGCACTGGCATATGGAACATGGGACATGTCCTCTTCTTCTTCCTGTGTCTTGGGACATTGATTTGTAGATAACTTTACACCTATAGGAATAGGAACCTTGACCGGTTTACTTCCATGCATATTAAACCTCTGCAATATCGTCTCAACATATTTTCTTTGATTCAACCAGAGTTTCATGTTTGCACAATCTCTTTTAATCTCCATTCCCAKAATGAAGTTAGCAGAACCGAGATCCTTCATGTCAAATTTGAAGGATAGTTGCGATTTCACCTCCTTGATAACATCCATGTTATTTCCTACCAACAACATGTCATCAACATACAACACTACATAATGAAGTCATTACCAACCTGCTTGGAATATACACAGTGATCAGACCTACTTCTTACAAATCCCAATCCAAGGATGTATGTGTCAAACTTTTGGTACCACATCCTAGGTGATTATTTCAAACCATATAGTGACTTCTTTAGCTTACAAACCAGCTCTTTCTTTCCCTTCACTACAAAGCCTTCTGGCTACTTCATGTAGATTTCTTCTTCCAGATCCCCATGTAGGAATGTTGTCTTCACATCCATTTGTTCCACTTCAAGATCAAAAGCAGCAACAATAGATAAAAGAAATCTGATAGAAGTTAACTTAGCAACAAGAGAAAAAATCTCACCAAAGTCAATTCCCTCTACCTGGGAATAACCTTTTTCTACTAACCGAGCTTTGTATTTCTCCACTTTACCTTGTGCACTAAACTTCTTCTTGAACAACCATTTGCTACCAACCGATTTTCTTCCAACTGGAAGCTCAACTATATGACATGCCTCATTCTTATCCAAGGCATCCATTTCTTCAACCATGGCCTTCTTCCAGAGTTTACTATCCTCTGAATTCACTGCTTCCCTGATAGTTATGGGATCATCATCAGTAATAGATAAACAAAAATTGGAATGAAAAATAGGTGGACTATACCTTTCTGGTTGCATTCTATGTCTCACTAATCTCCTCAATACTGGGGTATGAGGTTCTTCTTCTTCTTCTTATGCTTCCTCTTCTTCAAATGATTCAGATTTTGCATCATCCAACTCAAGCTCTATTTTCTCAGGTTCGTCTTACATTGGTGGGAATTCTTGTTTGGACACATCTTTTACCTCTCTGAAAACATCTCGACTGTAAACAGTTTTCTTGGTTTCTAGGTTCCAAAGCTTATAACCTTTCACACCATTTTTATAACCAATAAAGATACACTTTTCAGCTTTATTATCTAGCTTACTCCTATTTTCCTTTAGAACATGTACATAAGCATCACAACCAAACACTCTAAGATTTTGAAGGGAGGGTTTCTTTCCAGACCATACCTCATGTGGAGTTTTATCATCCAACGCTGATGAAGGTGATTGATTGACCAGGTAACATGTTGTACCCACTGCCTCTACCCAGAATTCTTGTCCTAACCCGGCACCACTGAGCATGCTCCTTGCTTTTTCCATTAGTGTCTTGTTCATCCTTTCTGCAACTCCATTCTACTGAGGAGTGTATGGAGTAGTCTTCTGCCTTGCTATACTACACTTCTTATAGAATTCTTCGAATTCATTTCCACAGAATTCTCCACCATTATCTATTCTCAATACCTTGATTTTCTTCTTTGTCTGATTTTGTACCAGATCCTTATAATCTTTAAATTGATCATATACCTCAGATTTCTTTCTAAGAAAATAAATCCATGTATTCCTTGAAAAATCATCTACGAATGAAACATAATACACAGATTTACCTAGGGATGGAACAGGAACAGGTCCAAACACATCATTGTGTATCAACTCTAAGATCCCCTTTACTCTTGTAGCACCAGATGGGAATCATACTCGATTATGTTTACCATATATGCAATTTTCACAGAAATCAAAATCCAGAGTGAAATTAGACATACCTTCAACCATACCTTTATCGTGTAGTGTTCGAAGGCCCTTTTCTCCAATATGCCCCAGTCTTTGATACCACAACATGGTCTTCTTTTCTGGGACAGTATTGTTCATGTCTCCTTCATTTTTTTGCTCAAGGAAAATAGAACTGCTACACCCATTAGTATAAGTGCTTCCCAACAACTTGTATAGAGTTCCACAACGAACTCCCCTCATAAACACCATTTCTCCTTGTACCATCTTGCAAGTGCTCTTTTCAAATACAGTTTTCAATCCTGCATCACCCAACTTGCTTACAGATATTAGGCTCCTGGCTAGTTTTGGAATGTGTAGAACCCCAGGGAGAGTTCTAATCCTTCCATTGTTTAGCAGCAACTTAACCCTTCCACGTCCCAAGATTTTTGTTGTCGAGTCATCTCATAGGAATACATCACCACCATCATATTTTTCATATTCAGAGAACCATTCCTTGTGAGGAGTCATATGGTATGATGCACCTGATTCGATCAACCATACATCATGGTCTGCATGTGTATTTGTAGATGCTAGGTAAACATCACCTCCTTCTTTAGTGGAGGTTTTTGCCTCTGTGGAAGAGGTACTATCAGATCCCTTTGGTTTTTCAACCTTCTTAGACTTGCAATATTTCTTATAATGCCTTGTTTTACCACACTTCCAGCATTTCCTCAAATATTTTCCTGGAGACTTAGATCTACCTGCAGATTTAGATCTCCATCCCAAAGGCTTATCAGGGTTCTTGTCTTGGGTACGCCCTCTTACAAATAAAGCATCTGTGTTGTGACCATCCATGCTTTTTTTCCTCATCTCTTCAGATAACAAGGATGCAACTACATCCTCATACTTCAATGTAGATTGAGTGGTACTACCTATTGCTACAACCAAATTATCCCAAGAGTCTGGCAAAGAACATAACAAAGTAATACACTTATCTTCTTCTATAATCATAATATTAACATATCCAAGTTGACTTACCATAGTATTAAAGGCATTTAGATGTTCTGTCACAGAATCTCCATCTTCCATCCTAAGATGATACAACTTCTTTCGAAGAAACAACTTGTTTACCAGGGACTTTGATTGATACGAATTCCCTAACTTATCCCATAGTTCCTTGGTTGTATATTCTCCTGAGACATTCAACAACACCGAATCTGCCAGGCAAAGTCGAATAGTACTCCTTGCCCTTCTATCCAACTTGTCCCAATCTTCCTTCGACATACCAATAGCTAGTGTACTAGTAGTTTGTGTACTAGTAGGTTGTGCACCAGTAGCCTGTGTGCTAGTAGATGATGTACCAGTAGCCTGTGTACCAGGATCCACAGTGATCCATTGTTCTTTATCTACAAGAAGGTCCTCCATATTGAGCCTCCATAGCTCAGAGTTTTTACCGTTGAACTTCTCTATCTCGATTCTAGATGAGCTCGACATTCCTCTTTCTTTACTCGAATCTCCACTACAAAAGCTCCCACTAAACCCAGGTTTATCACAGACCCAAGATAAACTTGATCTATCAAGACCGAGCCAAACCCTCAACAATAAAGGCACCCCTATGAAGCCAAAAATGAGCTCTGATACCACATGTAAGTTTTAAACCTGTGAAGTAAAGCAATGCATATAGATTCTTAAGCAAGACAAAAATTAATCAATGGCTCATACACAGAGTACACGGAGATTTTATACCAGAAACCCTCAACCGGGAAAACCTTTCTTATATTCATTATCTCGAATTTCACAATTCACCATACAATATATACAATGTTTTTAGGTATTCCATAGATACCAAAACCCTAATCCCTTAATCTGGGATTAATTTGCAAATCTGCTAAAAATAGCAAAAAACCGCCCAAAAAAAATCTAGTGGTAGGGATCGTCAGACGCAGTTGTCATATCTAACATGCCCACACACACACCCATGCAAAGAATATAACACATACCCAAAAAATAAAGGGAGGTCCACCTAGAGGGAAGAGGCTTGTATGTGCCTCTCCTTTTGGCACCACAACTACTCAATTCCGGAATATATTTGGTTTGTTGGTCAGCCATGGAAAAACCAAGGTAGCATTGACACTAAGAGGGTAAGACCATAGACAAATATTCCCTTCTAATTATGAGTTGAATTCCACTTGAAACGACCACCCTCATAAACTAAGCCCAAACAGAGGAGAGGTTCTTTTCAAAGAGAACTGGGCAGGGGAAAAAAATGATTAGAGATATGCCAAAGAAAATTGAGTTAACCCTACAAACAAAGAGATTGTAGCCAATATTGAGGGGAAAAAAATAGATGGGCCTCAACAACATAACATGCAGTTGAGTAAGAACCAATAAGGAGCAGACCCAAAGAAGCAGAGGGACTATCATTTTTGACAAGATGGTTGTTCCAATGCAGACAAGGTCCAGAGTCCTCACTCCTAGGAAAAATGAATGGCTAACACTTGCTTTGAAGCTTAATAAATTCATGTCCACCAAGGGCCATGATTTTCCACACATCCATAATGACCACATCCCTATAGAATAAGCAAAAACCATAATTGTTCACCAACATAAGTAGAATAGAACGATAATGGATAATATATCCTCCACCTCCTTCATCAATAGTCTTCAAACCTCGAGTAGATATCCCACATATCACCTTGATGTTAAGTGTCTTGAACTATACTAGCCCACAAAGAGAGTAATGGCTAGAGGAACAGTTGTCGAGCCTCCATCCTTCAAGTGTCAGTGGGAGTGGTGCCTCAATGCAATCTACTTGGATCTAGATCTATCTCAAATCTTCACAAGGAGAGGTGATATTCTTGCCTATTGATTCAAACCCCCAATTTTCTAGATGATTTGCAAGGCCATTGGCTTTTCTTCATATGTGGGAGGTAGAGATGGTCCAAAAATGGTCAAGTAGAATATTTGTGTGAGCATGTATTGAGGATGATTTCCAGTTAGATGATACCTTGTCTGGACCGATGCCACATAGAAGCCTTGAAAGGTCTTGTATAATAATGGTTGAGTCCCCTACCGCCACCAGGCTATGGTAGTTTAGGTATATATCTAGAGAGATACCATTTATTAGACCATCAAGATCAATAGTGTTATTGGTGATTCTACCTAGGTGAATGCAAAAAATGAATAGAATGTCACCATTAACATTTATGAAAACACCCCCAATGCCTACGGAACTTGGATTTCCCTTGGCTGCGCCTTCAAAATTTAATTTGAAATATTCTTATTGGGGTCTTACCCATCTATCAGGAGAGAGATTTACCTTTATTGTTGTTTTAGATGAAGCTTCAAGGTTGGGTCTAAATTAAAAATTGGTAAAAATGATATTTTCTCTACCCTATAAAATGTTTGTGTTCTCCAGCCAGAGACTGTAGCTAATGGATTCTCTAATTAAGCCCTAGATGATGGACCAAATGTCATCATTAGTTCAATATTTTTGTTTGAAGATACAATGATTATGTTCCTTCCAAATTGATCATATGAAATGGTCGAGGAAGATGCTCCAAGATTTGTTAAGGATGTTTTTGTCATAAGGGCCTTGTCATCGATTCTCTAGTGTAAGTCAGATGATGTTCCTATTTCTATCATATTTTATGAATATGGATGCTCCTATGTTCAATAATTTATTGGCCTCCTGATAATTATTCAAGATATGTTTTATTGTTTCTTCATGTTGTCTACACATGTAGCATGTGGATGGTCCTTCAAATCCCCTACTGATAAGGCAATCCTAAGTGAGAGTTTTTTTCTAGGAAATAAGCCAAAGAAAGGAGGATATTTTTGGTCAAATTTCAACATTCCATATCCTCTGCTAGATAATATACAAATATAAGGAGATGTGATTAATTTCTCAATCATAGGCTCCTTTTATGATGAAGTTTCCACTACCTTGAGTACCCTCATCGAAGTATATCCAGACCCTCAAGAATATTGATTTTTCAGTCTATTAGGAATGAGTCCAAGAGGTTTATTTTAGGTCAAGAGAGCTAGGGGTATTTATCTCCAAAGATCCATTTTTTGTAAGTTGTTGGGACCTCATCCTCCACCCCTTGCCAATATTGGTTGACAGTAGGTTAGCCTTTGCATTGGAGTTTGTCTTTGACCTACTAGAGGAGTAGATCAAGTTCGAGTATGGTCTCGTGTTTCCATGCATCTTCCCAAAATAATGCTTGTTCCCCATAATTTGTTTTGCACCAAGGCTCTATTGGCCCAATTATTATTCCATATAAGGGAGCTAGAGCCAACCTCATTAAGTATGATGAGATCTCCCTCAAGAGTGTGGTTGTCATATTTAAATTTCCATATTTTTCTTCATAAATCTCCTTGATTCTTGTTCCATCACCACCAATTTTTAGCAACAAAGGCCTTACTCATGATCATTGGGTCCTTGAGGCCAAGACCCTTACATCATTTGGGAAGGTAAATAGTGACCTAGGAAACCAAGGCCCATTTGCAGTCTCTGTTAGGAACCTCCTAGATAAAATCCCTTTGAAGAGATATAATAGCTTTCAAGATTTTTGAGGGGGATGCAAGCACAAAAAAGAGGTAAAGGGGAATTGATTGAAGAATAGACTTGAGAAGTGTAATTTTTCGAGGTAATTTAAGAGAGAGAAAAGTCCAACTATTGAGCTTGTCTTTGAGCTTAGAGAGGAGGTCTTCCTAGGAGGCATTCTAAAGGGCATTGGAAAGAAATGGAGCACCAAGATATTTGGATGGAAGAGATCCCCTTTGGAAGACAAACATGTAAAAAACGTCGTATTAGATAGTGAGAGGGGCATTAAAAATATATACATGGGACTTGTTGTGGTTGATGAGAGCTCTGGAGGCCAACATGAAGGAGTCGATCACTTTTTTGAAGGAGAGATACTCTTGGATAGTGGGACAAACAAAGAGAATGGTATCATCAAGAAATATGAGGTTGGAGAGGGGCACAATGTTAGGATGGATCCAAATGCATTTAAGAGAGCCAAAGATAATGGTTGATTTCAAAGATCTTCATAAGAATTCTATTGCCATAATAAATAGAAACAGATAAAGGGGATTACCCTATTGAATATCGCGAGAGGGATTGAAAGTGTCGGAGGGGGATCCATTGACCAAAATAGAGAAGAAGGTCGATGAGATAAGTTTTTTTACCTAGGAGAGCCAAACCGACAAAAACCAAAGGCAAGAAGAAGTTGCTCCAGATAACTCCAATTTAATCTTCATACGCTTTGGACATGTCCAATTTTAGTAGCATGCATGTGGTTTGGTGACCTTCATAGACTATATTGTTTCATGTGTGGAAATGATTCCATAAATAATTTGGTGGCCTTTCATGCACCCCCTATTATGAGGAGACTATTTTGTCAAGGATGGGTTTGAGTCTAGTAGCAATAATATTAGAGATAATTTTGTAAATGACATTACATAACACAATAGGTCTAAACTTATCATCAGACTGAGGATTCTAATCTTTAGGAATCAATGCAATGAAGGAGGATTTAAAGGCATGCATAATTTTATCAGAGAGTCACAATTCTTCACAACCTTCCAAACTTCAACTCATATTATGGGCCAATAGGATTGAAAAAAGTCAATTGTGAACCCATCTGGCCCAGAATACTTTCTAGTGGCCATAGCTTTGATAGTAGTAGTTACTTCTTCCAAGGAGATGGGATTTAAAAGACTTTGATTTTTTTTTGGTGAGACCAGAGAAGGGATTGAGTTTAGAATAGATTCAATGGCTCAGTATCTATCCATGGAAGGTTCCATCGGGATCTGATTGAAATGACCGTTCAAGTCCTATACAATATCCTCATATATTAATATTTTTTTTTCCTTAAACAAATGTGAGGTTGGAAATTCAGATGTGATTCCATCTATTGAGCATAGATTTATGGAAGAACTATAAAAACTTAGAATTTTTGTCTCCTTCCTTTAACCACCAGATGCGTGATTTTTGCTTCCACAAAATTTCCTCGTGTTTCTCCTTGATTTTGATTTCTTGTTTGAGGTGTTTCTCTCGAGTTTCTTGTTCCATTGTTTTTCCATGGAGAATGATACTATATCATAGAGCCTCCATGATCTTCTCGAGTTTTTCCTTTTTGAAAAAGATGTTACCAAAAGCTTCCTTGTTCCACTTTTTGATATGTTGCTTAAACTATTTTAGTTTTTGTTGAAATCGGAACATTAAAGATCCCAGATAGGGGCTTGCATTTGTCCACTACTTTTTTAGGATGGTCATAAACTCGGGATGGTCCAACCAAAAATGTTCAAAATGGAAAGGCCAAGGCAATGGTGCCAACAAACTATGCCAGGAAAGTTTAATGGGCCAGTGATCAGAACTGACATAAGGCAGAATGTATGCTTCAATCAACCTAAGTCTTTGGAATAGGCTCTCCAAGATTAGAAAGAGATCTAGAATTATTGCAATTTTGTGAGGTTCTCCATGTTTATTTTTCCGACCGTGGCATCCAATGACAGTGGTAATGTCAATAAGTCCAATTTTTGTTATTATACTTTTAAAATACAAATTTTTTGGGTCTAGTTTTCTTAGTCCTCCTCTATTGTAACATCCCCAAGCACCCGAGTTGGACCACGCCACATAAAAATTTTCTGAACTCTGATACCATTTCAGTGACTAATATACTTATGCAATTGCTCAGATTAATGCAGATAACAACATCTATATACAATTACAGCATATACAAAAAAACCCATAAGAATAATTGAATAAATATTAACATAACACATAAATTAACACATAGTAAACACTTGTATTTAGTAAAAAGAACACCAAATACATGCAGACCATCCACGTTCCTTCTAGCCTTAGACCACATCTCTCATAAACTCTCAGCAGTGGGTCACTCCTGAGTTGGGGATAAATTCCACCTAGGTAAGGGGTTTCTAACCAGGCTAAGGTCTCTTTAATAATATACAAACTCAGACACATGTGCCAACTCAAAATAACATCCTACAGTCCCTCATTCCCCACATGTTTGTCACACCCCAATAAGTGTACCCCTTCTCTGCTCAACAGTCCTTCGATTGCCCCACTTCCCTTACAAGGATTCAACAACAGGCCGAAAAGGAAGTCTCAAAGCCATGTAGTTGCAATTTGGCACCTTGGAAAATCAATTCCCAATAGTTCTCTCACCTATAGAGAATTCTCATGGGCCTGACAACCCACTTCTTCAGTGTCCTATGAGCCTGACAACCTGCTTCTTCAATGTCATACGAGCCTGACAACCCGCCTCTTCAGTCCAACTCCAAATCTAACCAAGGTGTAGGTATAGGTACAGGTATGGTATTAACAGCTTGAAGGTACAGATGACAGTAGCATGGAGATAGTGAGGTGTGAATAATGATGGAAAGATGATCAAAGGAACTAAATTTCACCAATTATATTTTCATGTTCCCAACTTGACACTTGTCATGTTGGGAATTAGCTTGGTTCCACATGGAATCCCTCACAAGGTGATATGTTCCTCAACATAAGGACTTAGGATATATTTAAATAGCCATACTTTATACTTTATACATTTTGGGGAATATTAATAAATATTCCTTTGGGATTAATCCCCCTAGCTTAGCCCCTTTTCCTCAAAATCTTAGCCCCCTTTTCCCATTCTGGTGGAGTTTATCCCCCCACACTCTTTTACATGGTTGTTATGTAGTAGTGATGTGTTTTATTAAAACTAAGTATGATTTCATTTTACAAAAATAGGCTCGTTGGCCTTTCAGCTTCAGGCTCACTAGCCCAATAACCATACATGCATTATGGCCTCAAAATACATTCATACAAAGGACCTCTTACCCCAAAGTATCCTAGCTCATCATCTTATGTGTACAATTACATTTATATTTACAATGGGGTTTGGCCTAGGGGTATTACATTCCCCTCCCCCTTATTTATGGACTATCCTCAGTGCAATAGATATACAGATATAGTCAAAAATTCAAAAGTCCTTAAACAGATGCGGATATTCTGTCTGCATAGCATCCTCATGCTCCCAAGTTGCATCCTCAGGACCATACCAGGTCCATTGGACCTTTACCAATCCTATTGCTCGATTTCGAAGAAAATTGACTTTCTGATCCAATATGCATACTGGATGAACTAAGAAGTCTCCTTCTTGTTCCACCTGAATCACATTCCAATCAATTACATGATTAGCATCAGGTACATAAATTTTAAGAAATGATACATGGAATACATTATGAATACACATTGATGCAGGTAAGGAAATCATGTATGCTATAGGACTAATCCTTTCCAAAATTTCAAACGGCCCACAATAACGAGTTGTCAATTTTCAACAATTTCCCAACTTCAGGAAACTTCTCTTGGCATTTACTTTTAATAACACATGGTCACCCACTTTGAACTCTCTATGAGTTATTCCCATATCAGCATAACTTTTTTTCATGTCCTCAACAGCCTTTAAATTATGTTTTATTCTCACCATCTGTGCTTCCATTTCCCCGGGTAATTATGGTCCAACCACTGCTCTGTCTATCGGGTTGTCCCATGTCACTAATGTGTTTCATTTTCTGCCATAAAGTGCCTCAAATGGGCTCATCTTTAGAGATGCTTGATACCCATTGTTATAAGAAAACTCCATCAAATGCAAATAATCCTCCCATTTGGATGGTTTATCCACCACATACATCCTCAACGTATCTTCAATCAGTTGATTCACCCTCTATGTTTGCTTATATAACTCTGGATGATAGGTTGTGCTAAAGTTCAGATTGGTCCCAAATCATTTGAATAATCCTTTCCAAAAATTTGATGTAAATTTTGGGTCTCTATCAGACACAATTGTCTTGGGTATACCATGTAGTCAAGCAAATTCTTTGATATAAATATCAACAATGTTGGATGCCTTGTGAGTGAGCTTTACTGGAATAAAATGGGCAGATTAAGTAAGCTTATCCACCACCACCATGATGGAATCATGTTGCTTGGTTGTTTTTGGAAGCTTGGTGATGAAATCCATTGTTACGACTTCCCATTTCCACTCAGGAATGGGTAATGGTTGTAGCAGACCAGCTGGGTGTATGTTCTTAGCCTTGACTTTTTGACATTCCAAACACTTGGGAATAAAATCAGCAACCTCTTTCTTCATACCTGGCCAATCATATTGGCTCTTGACAACTTTAATAGTCCTATGGTAAATTGGGTGTCAAAAATAAGGAACATTATGCATTTCTTTTAATATCAAACTTTCAATTCCTGAGAATTCGACACATAAATTTTTCCTTTGTACAAAAGAATTTCATCCTCTTTTAACTCAAAATTCTCAATTTTCTATTGCAAAATACCTTGTTGTAATTTTGTCTTTATTTCCATGTACTGTAGATCTGATTTTAAAGCCTCTAAAAATTTGTCTTTTGAATCCGATGTGTACATGCTAATGGTTGTAGCATACATCTCATGCACTCTCTTGTTGAGTGCATCATCCACCTCATTCTCTTTACCCTTGATATGCTTTATATCAAAGTCGTATTCACTAAGGAATTCTAACCACCTGTTTTTCCTGGCATTTAGAGTTGGTTGTCCAAATAAATATTTCAAACCACTATGGTTTGTCCTCAACTCGGATCTTTTCCCCACGAGGTAGTGCCTCAACGTATTCAAGGTATGCACTATGGCTACCAATTCCAAATCATGAGTATCATAGTGTTTTTCATGTTCCTTTAATTTTCTTGATTCATAGCACACCACATGCCCATTCTAAATAAGAACCCCACCAAGTCCTTCTTTACATGCATTTGTGCATACAATGAAGTCTTCATTTGGATCAACAATCCTCAATATTGGAGCACTAGTCAACAAATACTTCAAATGTTGGAAAATTCTTTCACAAACTGATGTCCACTCAAACTTCACACCCTTCTTTTGCAAGGAAGTGATTGGGTGTGCAATCTTTGAGAATCCTTTAATAAATATTTTGTAGTAATTTGCAAATCCCATGAATGATCTCACCTCGGAGACATTCCTTGGTGTTGGCCACCCTTCAATTGTTTTTATCTTATTTGGGTCCACTACTATCCCTTTCTCTTAATTAATATGACCCAAGTAATGTATCTGCCCCTAGTAGAATGAACACTTTCTCAACTTTGCAAATAGTTGATGTTATCTCAATACTTGCATCACCATACTCAAGTGTTGCTCATGTTCTTCTTCAGATTTTGATTAAATAAGTATGTCATCCAAAAATACAATGAAAAATGTATTGATGTATTCTCTAAAAATAACATTCACTAAACACATGAAGACAGTCGGTGCATTTGATAACCAAAATGGAACCACTGTGAACTAATAATGTCCATACCTTGTTCTGAAGGTAGTATTGCTAACATCTTATTCCTTAATTCTTACCTGGTGATAACCTAACTTGAGATCAATCTTAGAGAATACTTTAGCATCTTCCAATTGATCAAAGAGATCATATATCTTTGGCAAAGGATACTTGTTCTTCATGGTTACCTTGTTCAACTTCCTGAATTCAATGCAAAGCCTTAAGGTTCCATCATTTTTCTTCACAAATAATATTGTGGCATCCAAAGGTGACACACTTGGGCGTATATACCCCTTGTTTAGAAGTTCCTCTAGTTGCATTTGCAGCTCCTTCAATTTTGGTGTACTCATCCTATAAGAATTCTTGGACACTAGGGTTTCTCCAGGCATCATATTTATGGAGAAATCAATATCTCTCTTGGGTGGTAGCCTAGTTATTTATTTAAATATATATTCAAACTCATTTAGGATTGCATAATCTTCAATACTTTGTACTTTATCCTTAGGTTCCTCCTCTATATGTGCTACAAATACTTTCCTTTCCTAAAGTTTTTCTTCAGCTGCAAGGTTGAAACTTCTCTGATGGTTACTGCTCTTCGAATACCCTGAACTGTCCTAAAGTTCCCTTCTTCATCCAAGCAACTAAAAGCCTTATTATAACAGTCTAGAACAACATGATGTTGGTCCAACCAATCCATACCGATTAAGTAGCCATATGAGCCCAAAGGTATGATATTCAAATCTACCCTTGTGCTAAATCCATTCATGTCTATTGGGAATGACTTAACCATCTCATTAATCTTACTTTTATTTCATGTAGCTAGTTTCACCAACCAAGGTTTACCAAGCTTGCTTCTTGGCAATTGAAATATTTCCACCATCTTAGGATCTAGATAACTATGACTAGTTCTTGAAACAATTAAAATAACAATGGGTTGGTTGTTTATCTTACCTTCCACTTCAATCATATGTGAATGAAACTTAGCTTGCTTGTTATCCAGAGCTGCACAGATCCTAATTAAATGTTTGCTTATGTACTTCACTATTTCAGTGATCCAAGTGGTTATTTGTGGCCACCCACCTATTCCAATTGGCTCCTCTTGAGAGTTTTTAGTTCAACACATTCTTCTATACTTCTTTGTAATTGTGGGTTCTACACTTTCGAGGATGTTTGAAGCCCTACACATCTCCCAGGTCGATATTGGTGGCCTCCTACTTAATCCAATTGGCTTATTTTGTATGTTTTCATGTCAGCACATCTTGTTGTACTTCCAGGGTCATTTTGGAGCCCTAAACATTTTTTTTTGTCTCGCCATAATCAAACTATAGACGAAGTCAAAGTTTGATGGCATAATGTGTATTTCTCAAAAACACATTTCCAACATGCTATCACGCACCTAAAACAAAGGTTGTATTCAAAATTTATGACCCCAAGAAGTTGAGGTACCACCTTACCCATAGGGGCCCACATAACTTTTGGCATTTCATCTCCTAGGGTTAGGTTTTTGGATGTCTAGGGTTTTGGCATTCATGAGTAATGTTAAAAATGTCTTTGGAGCCTTATTGTAATCATTTTTCTCAAACGGATGCACATAGGAGCCACATCTCTTCTCAGAGATAGCTACCGCCATTCAAGCAAGTGTTTCAGTTCTGTATTTTTACAGTTTCAGCCTATTTCATTTATTCAATATAAAATATTGTTCACTCGATATCTGTGTTATTCTTCATATCTCTGTGTTTATTGTATTCAATATGTTAATCAGTTTGTTTCGCTCCTAAATCTAGATCAGTGGTATCAGAGTGGTCTGCTCTTTGTTTATTTTTCTTCCTGCATGTCCCTGACAAGATTTGGGTACAAGAATTTGGGACTCGAACCAATCGATTCATTGCAAGATCGGTCACGCCAAGCCCGAAAACAACCCATGGGAGATGAAGAGAAAGATGATGGAGCAAGAGATCCTTTTAAAATGTTGCTCGAGAAAGCCCTTGTGCAACAAATGAATGAAATGATGGACAAATTTGCATAGATCCTTCAGCGGCTGCCCATGGGAGAAGCATCTTCGCCAAGCAGCCATGCAACCCCCTTCAAGGTACAGGTAAATTTTGATATTCCATTATTTGAAGGACTGATAGATGCAAATGTTGTAGATAAATGGTTGAATCTGCTTCAAGGGTATTTTTCGGTCCACAATTTTTTTTGATAGGGAAAATATTACTTTTCCACTCCTCAAGGCCATAACCCATGTTAAGCACTAGTGGGACACTTACTTTGAGAAAAGGGTCATAGAGAAATCTGTAATATTTGTGGTTGCCCCTACATGGGATTCCTTCTGGGATGCCATTAAAGAACAATACTACCCTATTGGAAGCTACGAGGACCAGTACACCAAATGGACCATCCTGCGTTAAGAAAGGGACCATAGAATACCAGATTTCACAAATATTTTCCATATCCTGCACAACAAATTGGGTATCAAAGACTTTGACCGACATCTGTTGCTCAAATACTGTGGTTGTTTACATAGATACATTCAAACATAAATGGATTTTTTGGACCTCACCTCATTAGGTACGACTTATAGATATGTTGTCAAGAATGAGCAGAAATTTAAGTAGAAGAGGCGAGAGTTTGGATCTGTAAACTCTTCACAGCCAAAGTAGGGAAAAGGCAGCCCCAACCCACATAGCAAGGGATAGAGAAAAGATGGTCAATCTCAGGGAAACCAGTCCAAGCCACAACACAAGAAGGGTAATGAGAAGGCAAAGAAGGACACGGGAAAATGGTGTGAATACCATAAAATTCCTTAGCACAACACTAAAGAATGTCTCTCAAGGCAGTCACTCATGGTCGAGCCGAAGGATTCTAAGTTAGAGGTCGAGTCTGATTATGAATCAAATCCAGAAGGAGGGAAGCAGACTATCGATGTTGAACCCAGTGCCACTGTCGCTACCACCAAAGTCCACCCAAGCGAACCAGAAGAACCAAAGGAAGGGGAATGCCTCTTTCACTCACACATGTGGGTAAAGGGGGCTCCTCTTCATTTCATTTTCGATAGTGAAAGTCAGAAGAACCTAATCTTAGAAGAGGTCATCAAGTGGTTGGACCTACCGACGACATCACACCTTCAACCCTACACCATTGGTTGGCTTCACCAAAAAAGAGATCTTTGTGTCAGCCAACAATGTCATTTGCCCTACGACATCAAGCCTTTCAAAGATGAGGTATTGTGTAATATTGCTCCCCTTAAAGTTTTTGATGTTATTTTAGGAAAACCACATTTGTGGAAGCACCATGTTGTGTATGAGTCTAGACCTCGTAGTGTTATTATTACTTTGGGTAGACAATTGTATAGGATACCAGAGGTAGCGTCGCCTACCGTTATTTCTTTAATCTATGTTAAGCAATTCAGTAAGGTCATTTCATAGACCGAGAAGTTTTTCTTCTTTGTGATCCATGCTCATAGTAAGCAAAAGGTCACTACCACATATGTGGCCTCTACACAAAGCTTCTCTTTGCAGCAGAAGCAAGTGGATGAGATCATGGAAGAGTACAGAGACATCTTCTCCTCACCCATCGGGGTACCAACGCACTACCAAGTCAAGCATCCAATTGATTTAACCCCAGGTGCACCTCAGCCTAATGGACTAGTCTATCATCACTCGTTGATGGAAAATGATGAAATCAAGCATCGGATAAAAGAGCCTCTTCAGAAGGGGCACATCAGACCTAGCTCCTCCACTTGCGGAAGCTGGATTGTACTGGTGCAGAAGAAGGATGGGGCCTAGTGACTTTGCATTGATTACAGAGCATTAAAAAATCTCACAATCAGAAAATGGTACCCAACTCCCATGATTGATGAACTTCTTGACCAACTAAAGGGGGGAAATTTCTTCAGCAAGATTGACCTAAAGTCTAGCTACCACCAAGTTCCCATCGAACAAACTGATGTATAGAAGACAAATTTCAAATCTAAATAAGGTCTCTTTGAATGGTTGGTCATACCCTTTGGCTTAACAAATGCACCAACCACTTTCATGAGGTTCATGGATGATGTATTGAGATCCTTCACCAACTCTTTTGTGGTGGTATATTTGGATGACATCCTCATCTTCAACAGAACTTGGGTTGAGCACATGCGACATACTCAACAGGTTTTGAGCACTCTGCAGTAGCACAAGCTATATGCCTGTAGAGATGGATATCACTAGCCACCCACCTTTTCCAACTGGCTCAAAACAGTTTTCTGACAATTTTGGCAATTTACTATTTTTAGAAGTTTTAACTTCCGGGGCCATTTTGAGGGCCTAAATGAAGGTTTTTCAGGATAGAGCTCTTCAATAATAACCATTTTCATGATTGATCCCCCATAATGAATCTCCTTGATGATACCTTTCCAATGGGCTATCACATGCCCAAAACGGAGATCGTATGCAAAAGTTACGACCCCGAAAAGTTGATGTACTAACTTACCCAAACGGGGCCCACGTGACTTTTGGTGCTTCATCTACTAGGGTTAGGTTTTTAGATGTCTAGAGTTTTTGGAAATCTTGATTATTGTAAAAAATGGCCTTCATAGCCTCATTGTAACCTTATTCTTGCAAATGCGTGCTGTTGTCACATCTCTTCTCAGAGATAAGCCACCACCATTCTAGCAAGCTTGTTTCTGTTGCATTTTACAGTTTCAGCTTATTTCGTTATTGAATAGAAAACCAGTTTTATTGTATCTCTGTTATTTTGTGTTAAGCACCCGTTAATAATCTGTATTCATTTTTTTATTCTCATCCAGATCAATGGTATCAGAGTGGTCTGCTCCTTGTCATCTTAATGCATGTCCCCAATGAGGTCGGAGTACAAAGAGTTGGGTCTCGAGATTGTTTCTCTTGAGGACAGAAGCTCTCACACGCCCAGGCGACCTCCCATGGTAAGAGAAAAGAAATATGATGGGACAGGAGATCCTTTCAATCTATTAATTGAGGAAGCCCTCATGCAACAAAGGAATGAGATGATGCATAGTTTCGCGCAAATCCTTCGACGGCTACCAACAGGCAACGCATCTTCTTCGAACGAAGGTGCCGCCCCCTTCAAGGTACAAATAAACTTTGATATTCCTATATTTAAAGGTCAGATAGATGCAGATGTTGTAGACAAGTGGTTGAACCTACTAGAAGGTTATTTTTTTGTCCATGACTTTTCGAATAGAAAAAAGATTACTTTTTCACTCCTCAAAGTCGTTCCCCATGTCAAAGATTGGTGGGAAAATTTCTGTGAGCAAAAGGAAACAGAGGAAACCTCATTATTTTTAGTCACGACCACTTGGGAATCCTTCAGGGATTCTTTTAAGGAACAATACTACCATGTCGGAAGTTATGAAGACCTGTATACCAAATGGACCACATTGCGGCAACAAAGAGACCAAGCAGTGCCAGATTTCACAAATATATTCCATATCTTGTGCACCAAGTTGGGTATCAAATATTTGGAGCGACATATGGTCCTCAAGTATCGCAGTGCTCTACATAGATACATCCAAACTGAAATGGAATTTCTGGACATCTCATACTTAGGTGCGACCTACCGATATGCTGTCAAAATCAAGCAGAAGCTCAAACAAAAGATGCGGCAATTTGGGCATGGGAACCCCTCACAACAAAATCTAGGAAAGGGCGGAGCCAACCCACCAAAAAAAGGACAAATCAAAGATGGATAGTATCAGGAAAACTATTCCAAGCCATAAGCAAATAAGGACACCAGAAAGACAAAGAAAGATACCGGGAAGTGGTGCGACTTCCATAAGAGCCCTTGGCATAACACTATTGACTGTAGCTCAAAGAAATCATTGGTGGTTGAAGTGAAATCCTCTGAATCATATGCGCATTATGACTCCAAGCCATAACTAGAAAGGGAAATACGGATCATTGATGCGAAACTTAGTGCCACCGTTGCTACCACCAAGCTCCAGCCTAGTGAACCAGGCGAGCCAGAAGAAGGAGAGTGCCTCTTCCATTCACAGATGCGGGTAAAAGGCACCCCGCTAAACTTCATCATTGATAGTAGTAGCCAGAAGAACCTCATCTCAGCAAAGGTCGTCAAGCGGTTGGCCTTGCCAACAACGTTGCACCCACAACCCTACCCCATTGGATGGCTCCGCCAAGGAAGTGATCTCTACGTCAGCCAACAGTGTCGACTATCGTACGGAATCAAGCCCTTCAAAGACTAGGTATTGTGTGATGTTTCTCCTCTCAAAGTTTGTGATGTCCTTTTGGGCCAACCTTATTTATGGAAACGTCATGATGTATATGAGTCTAGGACTCATAGTGTTATTATTACTTTGAATAGGAAATTGTACAGAATACCCAAGGCAGTCCCACCTAGTGTTATTTCATTGATTTCTACGAAGCAATGCAGGAAGGTCATCTCTCAGATGGGGAAGTTTGTCTTCTTTGTGATTCACTCTCAGAATAAGTGAAATATCATAGCCACATCTAGGGTCTCTACAGTCGACCTCTCCACACAGCAAAAGCAAGTAGATAAGGTCATGGAAGAATACTTGAATATCTTCTTCTCACCTATAGGGGTACCTCTGCACTGCCAGGTCAAGCACCCCATCGATATGAACCCCCACACATCACTTCCCAATGGGCCAGTCTATCACCACTCTTTGTTAGAGAATGAGGAGATCAAGCGACAGATCCAAGAACTACTCCACAAGGGGCACATCCACGCCATCTTATAACCTTGTGGGAGCCCAATCGTGTTGGTACAGAAGAAAGATGGAACCTGGTGACTCTGTATTGATTACAGGGCTCTAAATAAAATCAAAGTTAGAAAACGGTACCCAATTCCCTGAATCGATGACCTCCTTTATCAACTCATGGGGGGCAAATACTTTAGTAAGATTGATCTGAAGCCTGGCTACCACTAGGTCCCGATAGAACAGATAGATGTATGGAAGACTGCCTTCAAGTCAAAGGAAGGCCTTTCTAAATGGTTGGTCATGCCCTTTGGTTTGACAAATGCTCCAGCCACTTTCATGAGTATGATGGACGATATCATGTGACCATTCACCAATACTTTTGTAGTGTTTTATCTAGATGACATTCTAATTTACAGCAAGACTTGGGTCGACCACTTCCATCATATTTAGCAGGTTCTTCACACCCTCTGGAAACACAAGCTATATGCCAACTTGGAAAAATGCTCCTTTGGCATGAATAGGGTCCAATACCTGGGCTACATCATTGATCTGCATGGTGTACATGTAGATCCAGCCAAGATCCAAGTCATCCGTCACTGGCCAGCCCCAACAACACTCACTGAGCTTCGGAGCTTTTTGAGCCTTGCTAATTTCTACCGCAGGTTAGTGTTGGGTTTGTCCCATATTGCATGGGCCCTCAACCAAATAAATAGGGGTGGTGGTAAGGTGAAATTTGTGTGGGGTCGGTCCCAACAACAAGCGTTCGATGATTTGAAGCAGCGCTTGTGCTCAGCTCCAGTACTTTCACTACCAGACCTACAGCATCCCTTTGAGATTGAGAAAGATGCTTCAGACTATGTTGTGGGCACCATTCTCACTCAGCACGACCACCCTGTGGCCTATCATAGTGAGACATTGTCAGATATTGTTCGTAAGTACCCTACTTACGACAAAGAAATGTACCCCATTATGAAAGCATGCCGCCAGTGGAGACATTGCATTCTTGGGAAGGAGACAATCATCCACACTGATCATAAGCCACTACAGTTCATGCAAACATAGGGAAAATTGCATAATGACCACCATCAAAAGTGGTCCACATACTTGCAGCAATTCCACCTCAACATCAAGTATAAAACAGGAAGCACCAATCGCATCGTTGATTGCCTCAGCAGACCGCCAGTCATGGAACTCACCACAGTGCTAGACTCTTGCAGCCATGAGACATCTAGATGGCCCCAGCTCTATGAGACAGACCCTGAATTCACCACCACCTACCAAATTTTGGGTGTAAACACAGTTGTCGATAATTTCCATTTTCAGGATGGGTTGTTGTGTTGTCTGGGCCATATATGTGTTCCATCGAGTGAGCGAGTGAAGCTGATCTGGGAAGCCCACTACGGTCGGGTGGTAGGACACTTCGGTGTCAAAAAGACAGTGGGGATGCTACAGAAACATTTCTACTGGCTTAAACTTCGACACAAGGTTGGAATGTATATCAGGTCCTGCATTGCCTACATTATTGCCAAACTGACCACTAAGAAACAAGGCCTATACACCCCTCTTCCTACTCCTGACAGGCCATGGGAATCCATCTCAATGGACTACATGTTGGGCCTCCCATCCACCAAGCGGGGAAATGACTGTGTTTTTGTGGTTGTTGATCACTTTTCTAAGATGGCGATTTTGGTTTCCTACAAAAAGAGCATCACAGCAGAGGCCACTGCCAAGATCTTCTTTGACCGAGTCTAGGTACATTTTGGAATCCCACAAACCATCGTCTCATATCACGATAGTTGATTTCTTAGCACATTCTAGTCGATCCTCTAGTCACTGTTGGACACCAAGCTCACCAAATCCACGGCCTTCCACCCCCAGATAGATGACCAAACCGAGGTTGTAAATCGAATGATTGTGCATATCCTTCACATGTATAATTTGAATAACCCTCGCACATGGGATGAGAGCCTTCCCTATGTCTAGCATAGCTACAATCGATCCCTGGATAGTTCAACCGGCCACATCCCATTTCAAGTGGGGTTGGGTTTCCAACCATTGAGTCCCATATATGTTGCACTTCCCCTTGCAGTCACCTCGACCGAATCATCTCCTACTCCAACTGAAGCTAACAAAGACACCCAGTTCATTGAATATATCCAACACATACACAAACAGGTTTAGGATATCCTACAGAAGTCCAATGACAAGTACAAACAACGCCATGATCAACATCGGGTGCCACATAAGTTTCAGGTGGGTGACAAAGTTTGGTTGCACTTGCAGAAAGAATGCCTTACAGAACCTCATCAGAAGCTTCACCCACTCCTTTATGGGTCATACACTATCACCAAGGCTATGGGTCATAATTCTTTTAAGCTCAACATTCCTTCTTTCCTTGGCCTGCACCCAGTGTTCAACGTGGATCTCCTTCGCCCTTATTTCCCACCATTATTGGACACCTTAGAAGTAGAAAAATAGTTGACACCAACAGAGCTCAAAACCAATTGCATACAACAAGCATCCAATGATCAGATTGTGGACAAACAGATCAAGGGAACTCGACAACAAAGGATCTAGCTTTATCAAGTCGTCAAAGAAGGGCAGCTCCTGCACCAAGGCAAGTGGCTCACCCGGGGCCAAATTCAATAGAAATTTCCTCATATGATGATGAACCTCAATGCAATGGAGACCATTGCTTCCTAAGGGGGGAGGATTTATCTAGATGGATATCGGTGGCAACCCACCTTTTCCAACTGGCTCAAAACAGTTTTCTGACAATTTTGGCAATTTACTATTTTTAGCAGTTTTAACTTTCGAGGCCATTTTGAGGGCCTAAATGAAGGTTTTTCGGGATCGATATCCTCAATGATAACCAAAGACATGAAATATCCCTCAAAATGAATCTCCTCAACGATACCTTTCCAACGGGCTATCATATTCCTAAAATGGAGATTGTATGCAAAAGTTACAACCCTAGGAAGTTGATGTACTAACTTACCCAAACAGGCCCCACATGACTTTTGGGGCTTCATCTCCTAGCGTTAGGTTTTTGGATGTCTAGGGTTTTTGGAATTCTTGCTTATTATAAAAAATGGCCTTCTGAGCTTCATTGTAACCTTCTTCTTGTAAATGCGCGTTGTCGTCACATCTCTTCTCAGAGATAAGCCGCCACCATTCCAGCAAGCTTGTTTCCACTGCATTTTATAGTTTCAGCTTATTTCGTTATTGAATAGAAAACCAATTATACTGTATATATGTTATTTTGTGTCAAGCACCTATTAATAATTTGTATTTATTTCGTTCTTCTCATAAAATCTAGATCAGTGGTATCAGAGCAGCCTGCTCCTTGTCATCTTAATGCATGTCCCCAACGAGGTCGGAGTACAAAGAGTTGGGTATCAAGCTTGTTTCTTTTGAGGATAGAAGCTCTCGCACGCCCAAGCGACCTCCCATGGCAGGAGAAAAAAAAATATGACAAGATAGGAGATCCTTTCAAATTGTTAATTGAGGAATCCCTCACGTAACAGAGGAATGAGATGATGGATAGTTTCACGCAAATCCTTCGGCGGCTACCAACAAGTGACGCATCTTCTTCGAACGGAGGTGTCGACCCCTTCAAGGTACAAATAAACTTTGATATTCCTATATTTGAAGGTGAGATAGATGCATATGTTGTAGACAAGTGGTTGAATCTACTAGAAGGGTATTTTTTTGTCTATAACTTTTCGAATAGAGAAAAGATTACTTTTGTGCTCCTCAAAGTCGTTCCCCATGTCAAAGATTGGTGGGAAACTTCCTGTGAGCAAAAGGAAACAGAGGAAACCTCATTATTTTTAGTCATGGCCACTTGGGAATCCTTCAGGGATGATATTAAGGAACAATACTACCATGTCGAAAGTTATGATGACCTGTATACCAAATGGACCACACTGCGGCAAGAAAGAGACCAAGCAGTGCCATATTTCAAAAATATCTTCCATACCTTGCACACCAAGTTGGGTATCAAAGATTCAAAGTGACATCTGGTGCTCAAGTATCACGGTGCTCTGCATAGATACATCTAGACCCAAATGGAATTTCTGGACATCTCATCCTTGGACGCGACCTACCGATATGTCGTCGAAATCGAGCAAAAGCTCAAATAAAAGACGCGACAATTTGGGCCTGGGAACCCCTCACAACAAAAGCTAGGAAAGGGTGGCCCCAACCCACCAAACAAAGGGCAGAGAAAATATGTACAGTATAAGGACAACCAGTGAAAGCTACAAGAAAAGAAGAACACCAAAAACATAAAGAAAGATATCGGGAAGTGGTGTGACTTCCATAAGAGCCCTTGCCATAACACTGCTGACTACGACTCAAGGCAGTCACTGGTGGTCGATGTGAAAGCCTCTAAATTAGATGTAGATTCTAACTCCGAGCTAGAAATAGAATGGGGAAGACAGGTCATTGATGCGGAACCTAGTGCCACCGTTGCTACCACCAAGCTCTAGCTTGGTGAACCAGATGAGCCAGAAGAAGGAGAGTGCCTCTTCCATTCACAGATGTGGGTAAAAGGCACCCCACTGCACTTCATTATTGATAGTGGTAGCTAGAAGAACCACATCTCAACAGAGGTCTTCAAGCGATTGGCCCTGCGGCCAAAACCACAACACCCATAACCCTACACCATTGGATGGCTCCGCCAAGAAAGTGATCTTTGTGTCAGCCAACAGTGTCGACTGTCGTACACCATCAAGCCCTTCAAAGACAAGGTGTTGTGTGATGTTTCTCCTCTCGAATTTTGTGATGTTCTTTTGGGCCAACATTATTTATCGAAACATCATGTTCTATATGAGTCTAAGCCTCGTAGTGTTACTATTAATTTGAACAAGATACTCTAGGCAGTCCCACCTAGTGTTATTTCCTTGATCTCTGCTAAGCAATGTAGGAAGGTCATCTCTCAGATGGGGAAGTTTGTCTTCTTCATGATTCACTCTCAGAATAAGTGAAATATCGTAGCCACATCCAGGGTCTCTGTGGCCGACCTCTCCACATAGCAAAAGAAATTAGATAAGGTCGTGGAAAAATAGTCGGATATCTTCTCCTCACCTACAGGGGTACCTCTACACTACCAGGTCAAGCACCCCATCGATCTCACCCTCATTGCATCGCTTCCCAATGGGCTAGTCTATCATCGCTCTTTGTTAGAGAATGAGGAGATCAAGCGACACATCCAAGAACTGCTCCACAAGGGGCACATCCACCCCAGCTCATCACCTTGCAAGAGCCCAATCATGCTAGTATAGAAGAAAGATGGAACCTAGCGACTCTGTATTGATTATCGGGCTCTGAATAAAATCACAGTCAGAAACAGGTACCTGATTCCTCAAATCGATGACCTCCTTGATCAACTCATGGGAGCCAAATACTTTAGTAAGATTGATCTGAAGTCTAGCTACCACCAGGTCCCAATAGAACAGACAGATGTGTGGAAGACCGCCTTCAAGTCAAAGGAAGGCCTTTCTAAATGGTTGGTCATGCCCTTTGGTTTGACAAATGCTCCAGCCACTTTCATGAGGATGAAGGATGATATCCTGTGACCATATACCAATACTTTTGTAGTGGTGTATCTGGATGACATTCTAATTTACAACAATACTTGGGTCGAACACTTGCATCATATTTAGCAGGTTCTTCACACCCTGCGGCATCACAAGCTATACACCAACTTGGAAAAATGCTCCTATGGAATGGATAGGGTCCATTACCTGGGCTACATCATTGATCAGCATGGTGTACATGTGGATCCAACCAATATCCAAGTCATCCGTGACTAGCCAGCCCCAACAACACTCACTAAGATTCGGAGCTTCTTGGGCCTTGCCAATTTCTACCGCAGGTTCGTGTTGGGTTTCTCCCATATTGCATGGGCCCTCAGCCAAATAAACAGGGGTGGTGGTAAGGTGAAATTTGCGTGGGGCTGGTCCCAACAACAATCATTCGATGATTTGAAGCAGTGCTTTTGCTCATCCCCAGTACTTTCACTACCAGACCTGCAGCATCCCTTTGAGATCGAGACAGATGCTTCAAACTATGTTGTGGGTGTCGTTCTCACTCAGCACGGCCACCCCGTGTCCTATCATAGTGAGACATTGTCATATATTGTCCTTAAGTACCCTACTTATGACAAAAAAATGTACTCCATTGTGCAAGAATTCCGCCAATGGAGACATTACATTCTTGGGAAGGAGACAATCATCCACACTGATCATAAGCCACTGAAGTTCATGAAGACACGGGGAAAATTGTAGATTGACCTCCATCAAAAGTGGTCCACATACTTGCCACAATTCCACCTCAACATCAAGTATAAAACAGGAAGCACCAATTGCGTCACTGATTGCCCTAATAGACCACCAGTCGCGGCACTCACCACGGTGTTAGACTCTTGCAGCCATGAGACATCTTGATGGCCCCAACTCTATGAGATAGACCCTGACTTCGCTACCACCTACCAAATGTTGGGTGCAAACACAGTTGTCAATAATTTACATCTTCAGGATGTGTTTTTGTGTCGTATGGGCCATATATGTGCTCCATCAAGTGAGCGAGCGAAGCTGATGTGGGAAGCCCACTTGGGCTTCCCAGATCAGCTTCACTCTCTCACTTGATGGAACACAGATATGGCCTCATGTCCACAGCAAAGGCCACTGCCAAGATCTTCTCTGAATGAGTCTGGTTACATTTTGAAATCCCACAAACCATTCTCTTAGATCGGGATAGTCGATTTCTCATCACATTATGGTCGAGCCTCTAGTCACTGTTGGACACCAAGCTCACCAAATCTACAGCCTTCCACCCCCAGACAGATGGCCAAACCGAGGTTGTAAATAGAATGATTGTGCATATCATTCGCATGTATAATTCAAATCACCCTCACACATGGGATGAGATCCTTCCCTATGTCCATCATAGCTACAATCGAGCCCTGCATACCTCAACCAGCCACAGCCCCTTTCAAGTGGAGTTGGGTTTCCAACCATTGGGTCCCATAAATGTTGCACTTCCCCTTGCGGTCACCTAGACTGACTCATCTCCCGCTCCATCTGAAGCTGAAAAAGCTGCCCAGTTCATTGAACGGATCGAGCACATCTGCCAATAGGTTCAGGATATCTTACAGAAGTCCAATGATAAGTACAAACAATGCCATGATCAACATCGGGTGCCGCATAAGTTCCAGGTGGGTGACAAAGTTTGGTTGCAATTGCAGAAAGAACGCCTTACAGGACCCCATTGGAAGCTTCACCCACTCTGTTATGGGATGTACACTATCACCAAGGCCATGGGGGATAATTCTTTTGAGCTCAACATTCCTCCTTTCCTTGGCCTACACCCAATGTTCAACGTGCATCTCCTTCGCCCTTATTTCCCACCATTATTGAACACCTCAGAAGTAGCAGAACAAATAACACCAATAGCTATCAACCCCAACAGCATACAACAGGCATCCAATGATCATATTGTGGACAGACATATCAAGGGCACTCGACAACAAAGGATCCAGCTGTATCGAGTCGTCAAAGAAAGGCAGCTCCTGCACCAAGGCAAGTGGCTCACTCGGGGCCAAATTCAATAGAAATTTCCTCATCTAATGGGGGACCTCAATGCAATGGAGACAATTTCTTCCTAAGGAGGGAGGATTGATCTATATGGATATCGGTGGCCACCCACCTTTTCCAACTGGCTCAAAACAGTTTTCTGACAATTTTGGCAATTTACTATTTTTAGCAGTTTTAACTTCCCGGACCATTTTGAGGGCCTAAATGAATCTTTTTGGGGATTGAGCTACTCAATGATAGATGAAGGCATGATTGATCCCCCAAAATGAATCTCCTCAATGATACCTTTCCAACGAGCTATCACACGCCTAAAACAGAGATCGTATGCAAAAGTTACGACCCGGGGAAGTTGATGTACTAACCTACCCAAACAGGGCCCACATGACTTTTGGCGCTTCATCTCCTACGGTTAGGTTTTTGCACATCTAGGGTTTTTGGAATTCTTGCTTATTGTAAAAAAATGCCTTTAGAGCCTCAATGTAATCTTCTTCTTGTGAATGTGTGATGCTGTCACATCTCTTCTCAGAGATAAGCCGCCACCATTCCAGCAAGCTTGTTTCCGCTACATTTTACAGTTTCAACTTATTTCGTTATTGAATAGAAAACCAGTTTTACTGTATCTATGTTATTTTGTTTTAAGAACCTGTTAATAATCTGTATTCATTTCTTTTTGCTCATAAAATCTGGATCAGTGGTATCAGAGTGGTTTTCTCCTTGTCATCTTAATGCATGTCCCCAACGAGGTCGGAGTACAAAGAGTTGGGTCTCAAGCTTGTTTCTCTTGAGGACAGAAGCTCTCACACATCCAAGTGACCTCCCATGGTAGGAGAAAAGAAAGATGATGAGATAGGAGATCTTTTCAAACTGTTAATTGAGGAATCCCTCATGCAACAGAGGAACAAGATGAAAGATAGTTTCACGCAAATCCTTTGACGGCTACCAATAGGCAACGCATTTTCTTCGAACGAAGGCACTTCCCCCTTCAAGGTACAAATAAACTTTGATATTCCTATATTTGAAGGTCAGGTAAATGCAGATGTTGTAGACAAGTGTCTAAATCTACTAGAAGGGTATTTTTTTGTCCATAACTTTTCAAATAGAGAAAAGATTAATTTTGTGTGCCTCAAACCTGTTTCCCATGTCAAATATTGGTGGGAAACTTTCTGTGATCAAAAGGAAATAGAGGAAACCTCATTATTTTAAGTCACAACCACCTGGGAATCCTTCAGGGATGCTATTAAGGAACAATACTACCCTGTCAGAAGTTATGACGACCTGTATACCAAATGGACCACATTGTGGCAAGAAAGAGACCAAGCAGTGCAAGATTTCAAAAATATCTTCCATACCTTGCGCACCAAGTTGGGTATCAAAGATTAGGATCAACATCTGGTGCTCAAGTATCGCGATTCTCTACATAGATATATCTAGACCGAAATAGAATTTCTAGACATCTCATCCTTGGGTGCGGCCTACCGATATGCCGTCAAAATCGAGCAGAAGCTCAAACAAAAGACGTGGCAATTTGGGCCTGGGAACCCCTCACAACAAAAGCCAGGAAAGGGTGGCCCCAACGCACTGAACAAAGGACAGAGCAAAGATGGACAGTATCAGGACAACCAGTCCAAGCCGCAAGCAAAGAAGGACACTAGAAAGACAAAAAACGATACTGGGACGTGGTTCAACTTCCATAAGAGCCCTTGGAATAACACTACTGATTGTCACTCAAAGCAGTCGTTGGTGGCTAAAGTGAAAGCCTCTGAATCAGATGAGGATTCTGAATCCATGCGAGAACCAAAAAAGGGGAAGACAAATCATTGATGTGGAACCCAGTGCCACAATTTCTACCACCAAGCTCCAGCCTAGTGAACCAGACGAGCCAAAATAAGGAGAGCACCTCTTCCATTCACAAAAGTGGGTAAAAGGCACCCCGATGCACTTCATCATTGATAACAGTAGCCAAAAGAACCTCATCTCAGTAGAGGTCATCTAGTGGTTATTCTTGCCAACAATGTCGCACCCACAACCCTACACCATTGGATGGCTCCACCAAGGAAGTGATCTATGCGTCAGTCAACAGTGTCGATTGTCATACGGCATCAAGCCCTTCAAAGATGAGGTATTGTGTGATGTTTCTCCTCTCAAAGTTTGTGATGTTCTTTTGGGCCAACCTTGTTTATGGAAACGTCATGTTTTATATGAGTCTAGGCCTTGTAGTGTTATTATTACCTTGAATAGGAAATTGTACAGGATACCCAAGGCAATCCCACCTAGAGCTATTTCCTTGATCTCTGCTAAGCAATGCAGGAAGTTCATCTCTCAGATGGGGAAGTTTTCATTCTTCGTGATTCGCTCTCAGAATAATCGAAAGATCGCAGCCACATCCAGGGTCTCTATGACCGACCTCTCCACACAGTAGAAGCAAGTAGATAAGGTCATGGAAGAATACTCGGATATCTTCTCCTCACCTACAGGGGTACCTCGACACTGTCAGGTAAAGCACCCCATCGATTTGACCCCCGACGCACCGCTTCCCAATGGGTCAGTCTAACTTCGCTCCTTATTATAGAATGAGGAGATCAAGTCACAGATCCAAGAACTACTCCACAAGGGGCACATACGCCCTATCTCATCACCTTGCGGGAGCCCAATCATGCTGGTACGTAAGAAATATGGAACCTAGAAACTCCGTGTTGATTACCGAGCTCTAAATAAAATCCCAGTCAGAAACCGGTACCCGATTCCCCGAATCGATGACCTCATTGATCAACTCATGAGGGCCAAATACTTCAGTAAGATTGATCTGAAGTCTAGCTACCACAAGATCTCGATAGAATAGATAGATGTATGGAAGACCACCTTCAAGTCAAAGGAAGGCCTTTTTGAATGGTTGGTCATGCCCTTTGGTTTGACAAATGCTCCAGCCACTTTCATGAGGATGATGGATGATATCCTGTGACCACTCACCAATACTTTTGTAATGGTGTATCTGGATGAAATTCTAATTACAGCAAGACTTGGGCCAAACACTTGCATCATATTCAGCAGGTTCTGCACACCCTGCGGTAGCACAAGCTATACGCCAACTCGAAAAAAATGCTCCTTCGGCATGGACAGGGTCCATTACCTGGGCTACATTATTGATCAGCATGGCGTACATGTAGATCTAGCCAAGATCCAAGTTATTCGTGACTGGCTAGACCCAATAACACTCACTGAGCTTCGGAGCTTCTTGGGCCTTGCCAATTTCTACCGCAGGTTTGTGTTGGGTTTCTCCCATATTGCATGGGACCTTAGCCAAATAAACAAGGGTGGTGGTAAGGAGAAATTTGTGTGGGGCCGGTCCGAACAATAAGCATTCGATGATTTGAAGTAGTGCTTGTGCTCAGCCCCATTACTTTCACTACCAGACATGCAGCATCCCTTTGAGATCGAGACAGATGCTTTAGACTATGTTGTGGGCATCGTTCTCACTCAGCACGGCCACCCCGTGGCCTATCATAGCGAGGCACTGTCATATACTATATGTAAGTACCCTACTTACTAAAAATAAATGTAGTCTATTGTGCAAGCATGCCGCCAGTGGAGACATTACATTCTTGGGAAGGAGACAGTCATCCACACTAATCATAAACCACTATTGTTCATGCAGACACAGGGAAAATTGCAGAATGATCGCCATCAAAATTGGTCCACATACTTGTAGCAATTCCACCTCAACATCAAGTATAAAATAGGAAGCACTAATCATGTCGTTGATTGCCTCAGTAGACCGCCAGTCATGGCATTCACCACGGTGCTAGACTCTTGTGACCATGAGACATTTGGATGGCCCTAACTCTATGAGACTGACCCTGACTTCACCACCACCTACCAAATGTTGGGTGCAAACATAGTTGTCGATAATTTCCATCTTCAAGGTGGGTTGTTGTGTCGTCTAGGCCATGATATCAGTGTTCCATCAAGTGAGTGAGTGAAGCTTATCTAGGAATCCCACTATAGTCGTGTGGCAGGACACTTCAGCGTCGAAAAGATAGTGGCGATGCTAAAGAAACATTTCTACTGGCCGAAACTTCGACAGGAGGTTGGCAAGTATATCAGGTCTTGCACTGCTTGCACTATTGCAAAACCGACCACTAAGAAACAAGGCCTGTACACCCCTCTTCCTACTCCTAACAGGCCATGTAAATCCATCTCAATGGAGTACATGTTGGGCCTTCCATCCACCAAGCAAGGAAATGACTATGTTTTTGTGGTTGTTGATCGCTTTTCTAAGATGGCGATTATGGTTGCCTGCAAGAAGAGCATCACAGCAGAGGCCACTGCCAAGCTCTTCTTTGAACGAGTCTGTGTACATTTTGGAATCCCACAAACCATCATCTCAGATCGGGATAGTCGATTTCTCAGCACATTCTGGTCGAGCCTCTGGTCACTACTGGACACCAAGCTCACCAAATCCACGGCCTTCCAACCCCAGACAGATGGCCAAACTGAGGTTGTAAATCGAATGATTATGCATATCTTTCACATGTATAATTCAAATCACCCTCACACATGGGATGAGAACCTTCCCTATGTCCAGCATAGCTACAATCAAGCCCTGCATAGCTCAACCGGCCATAGCCCATTTCAAGTGGGGTTGGGTTTCCAACCATTGGGTCCCATAGATGTTGCACTTTCCCTTGCGGTCACCTCGACTGACTCATTTCCTTCTCCAACTGAAGCTAACAAAGCCACCCGATTCATTGAGTGGATCCAGCACATTCTCCAATAGGTTCAGGATATCCTACAGAAGTCCAATGACAAGTACAAATAGCGCCATGATCAACATCGGGTGTCGCATAAGTTTCAGGTGGGTGACAAAGTTTGGTTGCACTTGCAGATAGAATGCCTTATAGGACCCCATCGGAAGCTTTGCCCACTCTGTTATGGGTCGTACACTATCACCAAGGCCATGGGGGATAATGCTTTTGATATCAACATTCCTCATTTCCTTGGCTTGCACCCAGTGTTCAACGTGGATCTCCTTCGCCCTTATTTCCCACCATTATTGGACACCTTAGAAGTAGCAGAACAGCTAACACCAACAGAGCTCAACCCTGACTACATACAACAGGAATCCAATGATCAGATTGTGGATAGACATATCAAGGGCACTCGACAACAAAGGATCCAGCTTTGAGTCGTCAAAGAACGGCAACTCCTGCACCAAGGCAAGTGGCTCACCCGAGGCCAAATTCAGCGGAAATTTCCTCATCTGATGGGGGACCTCAACACAATGGATATTATTGCTTCTTGAGGAGGGAGGATTGATCCATATGGATATTGGTGATGACCCACCTTTTCCAACTGGCTCAAAACAGTTTTCTGACAATTTTGGTAATTTACTATTTTTAGCAGTTTTAACTTTCGAGGCCATTTTGAGGGCCTAAATGAAGGTTTTTAGGGATCAAGATCCTCAATGATATTTGAAGGCATGAATAAGCCCCCAAAATGAATCTCCTCAATGATACCTCTCCAACGGGCTATCACACACCTAAAATGGAGATCGTATGCAAAAGTTACAACCCCGGGAAGTTGATGTACTAACTTACCCAAACGGGGCCCACATGACTTTTGGCTCTTCATCTCCTAGGGTTAGGTTTTTGGATGTCTAGGGTTTTTGGCATTCTTTCTTATTGAAAAAAAAGGCCTTCATAGCCTCATTGTAACCTTCTTCTTATGAATGCGCATTGTCATCACATCTCTTCTCAGAGATAAGCCGCCGCCATTCCAGGAAGCTTGTTTCCACTGCATTTTATAGTTTCATCTTATTTCGTTATTGAGTAGGAAACCAATTTTACTGTATCTATGTTATTTTGTGTTAAGCACTTGTTAATAATCTATATTCATTTCATTCTTCTCATAAAATCTAGATCAGTGGTATCAGAGAGGTCTGCACCTTATCGTCTTAATGCATGTCCCCAACGAGGTTGGAGTACAAAGAGTTGGGTCTCAAGTTTGTTTCTCTACTAAGCAATGCAGGAAGGTCATCTCTCATATGGGGAAGTTTGACTTCTTTTTTATTCTCTCTCAGAATAAGAAAAAGATCATAGCCACATGCAGGGTCTCTGCAGCTGACCTCTCCACAAAGCAGAAGCAAGTAGATAAGGTCGTGGAAGAATACTCGGATATCTTCTCCTCACCTACAGGGGTACCTCTGCATTGCCAGGTCAAGCACCCCATCAATCTAACCCCCAGTTCAACACATCCCAATGGGCCAGTCTATTGTCTTTCTTTGTTAGAGAATGAGGAGATCAAGTGACAGATCCAAGAACTGCTCCACAAGGGGCACTTCCGCCCCATCTCATCACCTTGCGGGAGCCCAATCTTGCTAGTACAAAAGAAATATGGAACCCGGTGACTTTGTATTGATTATCAGGCTCTGAATAAAATCACAGTCAGAAATCGATACCCGATTCCCTGAATCGATGACCTCCTTAATCAACTCATGGGGGCCAAATACTTCAGTAAGATTGATCTGAAGTTTTGCTACCACCAGGTCCTGATAGAACAAACAGATGTATTGAAGACCGCCTTCAAGTCAAAGGAAGGCCTTTTTGAATGGTTGGTCATGCCCTTTGGTTTGAAAAATGCTCCAACCACTTTCATGAGGATGATGGATGATATCCCGTGACCATTCACCAATGCTTTTGTAGTGTTGTATCTGGATGACATTCTAATTTACAACAAGACTTGGGCCAAACACTTGCAGCATATTTAGCAGGTTCTGCACACCCTGCAGCAGCACAAGCTATACGCCAACTTGGGAAAATTCTCCTTCGGCATGGACAGGGTCCATTACCTAGGCTAAACTACACTTCATTGTTGACAGGGGTAGGCAGAAGAACCTCATCTCAGTAGAGGTTGTCAAGTGGTTGGCCCTGCCAACGACTCTGCACCCACAACCCTACACCATTGGATGGGTCCGCCAAGGAAGTGATCTCTGTGTCAGCCAACAGTGTTGACTGTCGTATGACATCAATCCCTTCAAAGGTGAGGTATTCTATGATGTTGTTCCTATCAAAGTTTTTGATGTTCTTTTGGGCCAACCTTATTTATGGAAATGTCATGTTGTATATGAGTCTAGGCCTCGTAGTGTTATTATTACTTTGAACGGGAAATTGTACAGGATAGCCCAGGCAGTCCCACCTAGTGTTATTTCCTTGATCTATTCTAAGTAATGCGTTAGCACCCTGTAAATCTACCCGTCTGTCAAAATAGACGATAGGGGTAACTATTGCAACCAGCTTTAGAGTTGAGGCACTAACCTACTCAACTTAGAGAGGGCTCTCTCGTGTCACTTGCTACATCTATGGAAATCGATGGCTAGAATTGGTTTGTTTTGGGGTTTTAATAAAGTTGTTGAAGAGATGAAGATGACCTTTGGGCTATGGGGTCAAGAATGTAGGATGTATTTCCAGATCATGAAAACAATCAAGAGGAAAAGGCTAAATGAGGAAGTGACTTCTGAGTTTATGCTTGAAAATTTAAATGGTATCAAAAGAAAAGAAACACACAACTATTATCAGAGAATTATAGTAATGAATTCTGAAACGGTTTAGAAGAGATGAACACAGTCTAAATCGTCAAGTCGAGAGCATCGAATAATGAATTTTGGACTTTTGGTTTCTCAATTTAGACAGAAGAAATAAAAATGAAAATACAAAACAACAGAAATCACATACTATTTGAGAAAATGAGACTCATAGCACCACCAATTAGAATCTTTTCATAAAAAGTCCCAAAATCTACCTCTACACCCATGTATTCATTCCAGCCCCAGAGATTTATAAATTTTTTCTGCACAGAGGGAAGGCTCCTCTTTTCTCCATCATTCTATACTCGTGAGGCCAAGCATATATAGAGAGGAATTTCATATGGAATTTAAAACGTTATGACTTCCTCGTAATTCTAAAAACAGATACGAGTTACAAAAAGGAAGAACAGTTGCATTAATTAAAGGGACCGTTAGTAATTGGTCTATCATATCAGGACTCCCTTCTCTTAAGCCGACATTTGTCCAAAACTATCTGAAATACACCAAAATTTTACTTGAGGATTCACCTCAGCTTGGCAATTTCCTCCTCCAGGGTACTCCACCAATCGGAATTTTCCCCAACACTCTCTATCATCTCAATTTTGGCCTCTGATTTCCTCCTTTTTATCCTCCTCTTCTTTTTTGTTGGGTGGCAGGTGTTGTCTGCATGTTCATTTATGACAAGATCCCTTATAATGGGGTTTAATCATACTCCCAACTCTGTCTCAGTTTCAGGTTCAGTATGAAATTTAGTCGCTTGCATCTACAAGAACCATCTTTCATTCTTACTGATTGACCTGCCTGGTACCTTAGCTGAGAACCCAATTTCCCCAGATGTCGTTTGACGGATATTATCCATGATTTCTGAACTTCACAGAGACCTTGATTTGGCCACCCTTTGAGTATACAGAATTCAAGAGCACAGGTCGAGCTTGTTTTTCTTAAGCATAAGATGACAATTTCCTAGAATAGGATAAAATGATTCATATCTGAGATTTTGATGTTCTGTGTAATTTGCTCATGAATTACTGTCACAGTACCTTGGAGTTCCACGCTTCGTCAATCCACTTTTAATGATGAGCCTCGATTTAGTTATGCGGTGGCGTCCTTTTGGTACGTCATCCAGGAAAGTACCTGGACCGGTGATGTGAGGTGATCTGACCAACCACCATCCTCCCCGTAAGCTATTGACATGATGTTTTGAAACATGTGACATCGGGGCCATAGGAAAATTGGTTTCGGGCAATCCGTCGTCTCCCCCGATGCGTGTGTAAGAGTGCCACGTGTTCCTTGTCGAAACCAAAGTAGTTTTCGTCGGTCTGCCTTCGCAATGTTAAGTTTCGTGCTATTTGTTTGTCCGATGTAGGCTTCGACCATAGATATAAGATTCTTCAAGATCGACGGCCCACCAAGATAATCCCTTCCCACTTCCGCTACATTCATTCATACACCACGTAATATAGTTGAGCGCCCTGAACTATCGTGCCTCTACTGTGGTATAGCATCTTGCTAAACTTCAGAAATTTTTTTTAGATCTCGATAAAAAAAAATTAGGGTGATAACATTGGCTCCGACTGGGGATGTTATCCTCCCAGTGAGGTAGCAAAGAACTCGTAGACCCAGTGCCCGATCCATGGGGTTGTTCCCCAAAACATGTGTGTGTCCTGCTCCTACCAAGCTCTATGCATTGCTTCCAACTGCATGGGGACGTCCGAGTGCATTATTGAAAACTAACTGTATCTAGTGCTGGAAAACTCGAACTGAAAAAATGCTTGACTGACAAGTTTATTTTCACATCCCTACCTACCCTAAACTGTTGTCATGACCACTCACTCAAGTGATGCTAAAGTGACAATACAGCAAATCAAGCAATTGGTTTCCTGATTTTCCTTTCACATTTTTCTCAAGCTGGTAGAAAATCGTAAAGGATGGTGGCTGAAAAAACAAATTGAATCCAAAATCTGAGATTATGAATGAAGCAAATTTACCCTTCACTAAAGACTATAATAAGATGGCCATCGGATCTTGAAAATCACAAAAAATCATTTCTCCTTGATGAGCAAAAACCGAAAGGCAAGTATCTTTCATCAGTGTTAGTTGTTTTTTATCTATTTATTTTGCTTTGAGAACATCTTCGAATGAAATGGCGACAATAGGTTTGTCTGCTTGGCCATGCATATCAACAAAAATATTCATATATTCTTGAACATCTTCAAATATGACATCCATATAATATGCACCAAGGTTATCCTCTTGTTACTCTAATGTGGTTTCATTAAATTTCTAGAAATTTTTTTGAGGACAACCACTTTGACTTTCCAGTGAATAAATAGAAATAAGTTCCATCTCATGCACTACTTCACAGTCCAAAGCTCCCGCAGATGGATTTTCAAAACCTTGATTTCAAATGACTTGAATAAAACCACTACCTCTTCATTATCTTTTTGTGTTTCTAATGGACAAATGGCATACACTGCTTCATCTATGTCATTTGTTTATTTATTGTTAGGAACCTCCATAGATGCAATTTTAGAATCTTCGTCCATGTCTATGTTGCTTAAAAATTTAACCACGATGTCATTCTCAAGGGAAGAGAAAATACTCTAAAACACCTTTTCACATTGAGAATCCATACTGATTTCGAGATGGAGAAAATGACCTTGAACAATACTTTCTAGAGCAACTTCTTCTTCCTTTTCAGGCTGATAGATGAACATAGACTGCAAATCTGAGCTGACATGACCCTTCATGTGATTGTCCATAGAATTGTCATCACCACTCCGTTCATGCTTGGAGGATCCCTGTCCTGAGATACTACAAATATTTTTCTTCAATAATTCGAAAGAAGCAAAACATAATGGTAGGGTTGTTCTACCTGATTTGAAACCATCTTCAATTTCATTGCCAACATATGGTTGTATTTCAACGCAAGCAATAGGGTCTCCAAGCGCATGAAAAGAATGTTGTGACATCTTATTATTCTGCTCCATTGATCTAGCGTGGCTTTGCATAAGTACAGATTCTTTTTCTTCGATGATGATTTTAGGATTTTCTTTCAGCAATTTGAAAGAAGAAAAGCATAGAGGTAAGGAATTCCCTTCAGCTGATTCAATGCTTTCTTCTTTGTAATTGTGATATGCAAACTGATTGCTTTCATTATACTGCTGAAAACGAACATTTTCTGATAGAGAACATGTGGTTGATTGTTCCATGGGGTCAACATCGTAATCATCGTATTCATCATATATAGGCAAATCATTAACATATGCCATGTCATCTAACAAGAACAAACTTAGCACATCAACCTGTTCTTCAACAAGCTTCTTTTCACACTCATGTTCTTGACTATCTACAAATGAATACATAAAACAATTAGCCCTCTCCTCATCATGGAATGGATCAACACCTCCTCTTTCAACAAGTGGGATGTAATTTTTTGCAAAATCATTAGCATTGGAAACTTCAAGAGGACCCATGATATTGTCAATTCTATGCTCAAGATTCCAATCAACTATTTTCTGTTCATTTTCACTTTCATGTCCTTGAAGATTCAACCCTTCATTTTGGGTTTGTTTACATGCTTGGATGTTGTGTTGAATGTCCTGAGCATCACTAAACATTTTTTGTAAGGACCCAGGTCTTCTTTCCATCAGAAGGAAAGAAAAATCTCGATGAAGAGCAGTTGCGTAATGGAGCATGGCAGCAACTTCAAAGGGTTGAATTTTTTTGGACAAATTATAATAGATGCTAGAGAACTTTCTATTGAATACAGAAATAGATTCATTGTTGCATCTTTTCAAGGCGTAAAACTCAGTGAGTTGCAGCTCTAAGGATTTCTCCTTGCCCCAACATTTTAAAAACACCTTCTTCATTTCCACCCTTGAGCTGATGGTTTCTGGGTGTAAGTGTTTGAACCAGTGTTTGGTGTCTCCTTTCAAGGATTGAGAGAAAATTCGCATACACACATCGTCGTGGTCAATCTTGAATAAATCTATAAAATGCTCAAACCCTTGAATGTGATTTTCATCAGATATGATACTCGATTCTCCATCGAACACAGGTAGGAACTCATAGTAATTTGAAGGGAAATCATGAAGGGTTTGGGGTAACTTTAAGCGTATATATCTATGTTGGGCCTTAGGGGTTGTTGGGCCAAGAACAGTGGGAGAGACATTGATCTGAGTCTCATGGGATTCATCAACTTGGTCATTGGCATTGTGTGGCCTAGGTGAAACCTTTTTATCATAACCAGCGACAAGGTGAGGGTATGCATGTGCAACGTATAGAGGAGGAAATATAATTTTAGGTCTTTCATGATCATTATTAATATACAATAGGTAAAAGAAAGTTTGTTTGGCATTTTCAAGGAAGGAGTAAATGCAACTTAAAATCAAAAGTAAAATTCTTTGTAAGAGGTCCCATTTTGAGTACCTGTTTTCCCTCATGATGCCCCTCCTTGCCCCTGTCAATGGGTTTCATATTTTAGTGAATTTTCAGTCTCGCACTTGAAGTATTTAGAGCAAGGGTTCCTCTTGGAAATTCAGGATTCTTTTATCAGTGGAGTCACCTTCGAACTGAAGTGGAGTCGCCCAAGCAGGAATACAGCCAATGTGTGCCTAAGCATCTGCCACTTTCAGACCCTAGAACTCAACCATGTCGTTCTTATCAGGGAAAAAATTTCAATTTCATCCCCAGCAACAGCGCCAAAATCTTAGCACCCTGTAAATCTGCCTGGCTGTCAAAACAGACGACAGGGGTAACTGTTGCAACCAACTTTAGAGTTGAGTCACTAGACTACTCAACTCAGAGAGGGATCTCTCGTGTCACTTGATACATCTATGGAAATCGGTGGCTAGAATTGGTTTGTTTTGGGGTTTTAATAAAGTTTTTGAAGAGTTGAAGATGACCTTTGGGCTATGGGGTCAAGAATGTAGGATGTGTTTCCAAATCATGAAAACAATCAAGAGGAAAAGGCTAAATGAGGAAGTGACTTCTGAGTTTATGCTTGAAAATTTGAGATGGTATTAGAAGAAAAGAAACACACAACTATTATCAGAGCATTATAGTAATGAATTCTGAAATGGTTTAGAAGAGATGAACACAATCTAAATCGTCAAGCCAAGAGCATCGAATAATGAATTATGGACTTTTAGTTTCTCAATTTAGACAGAAGAAAGCAAAATGAAAATATAGAACAACGGGAATCACATACTATAAGAGAAAACGAGACTCATAACACCACCAATTAGAATCTTTTCATAAAAAGTCCCAAAATCTGCCTCTACACCCATGTATTGATTCCAGCCCCAGAGATTTATAAATTTTTCTTGCACAGAGGGTAGGCTCCGCTTTTCTCCATCATTCTATACTCGTGAGGCCAAGCATATATAGAGGAATTTCATATGGAATTTAAAACGTTCTGACTTCCTCATAATTCTAAAAACGGATACGAGTTACAAAAAGGAAGAACAGTTGCATTATTTAAAGGGACCGTTAGTAATTGGTCTATCATATCAGGACTCCCTTATCTTAAGCCGACATTCTTCCAAAACTATCTGAAATACACCAAAATTTTACTTGAGGATTCACCTCATCTTGGCGATTTCCTCCTCCAGGGTACTCCACCAATCGGAATTTTCCCAAATGCTCTCTATCATCTTGGTTTTGGCCTCTGATTTTCTCCTTTTGCTCCTCCTATTCTTTGCAGCTAGGTGGTTGTTATAACCCTAATTTGCACCAGACAAGCTTACCTAGCATCAGTCCATCTCAGATTCCCTCTTTGCCAAAGCATTGTTGAACAACTCTTCTTAAAAACACTTTTTATAAAGGCCCACGCACCCTAATCTATTACTGCACGCGTGTACACACTCGCTGACCCAAAACAGCCCGCGTGTACCTACAAAAGCACGAAAAAAGGAAAGTTGTCAATGGAACACATGGCTTTGGGTGATTTAACTAACTCTTCCGACCATGCATGGCCGAGGGTTCATCCAAATACCTAGCTTCTTCTAGCCTATAAAAGAAGGGTTAGGGGTCCTATTTGGAGGAGAAGAATCATAGTAAAGAAACTATACCCAATTGCATATTCCCTTTGTCCCAACCCTTTAGCCTTCCTTGTGCAAAGAGAAATATAGAGCAAAGAAGTTGGAGGACAGTAGAAGACGAGCCTAGGACCAGGTTCATGGAGCAGCGGTCAGCTTCATCATTGTAAGTTGATTTGTTGAAACTAATAATAAAAAGATATTTTTCTCGTCCCACCATATGAGGTTTTTATGAATTATTGTATACTTGTTTATTGAAATCTCTAACCCATTAATCTATAGATCAAATGCATGCAGAGTTTGTTGTTTGTTTTATGTGAATGCAGGTCATCCTTGGGAGGAGAGTTGCAATCAAAAAACGATCAAGCGTAAGGAGGGATCTACATCAAATGCCTGTAACAAGGTATGCTCATTTAACTATGTATTTGCTTAATAATAATGGGGATTAGGTCTAGGACAACGATAGAAAGAAGAGATCTTTAGGTCTTTTTTTCATTCATAATCTAACCCTAAGTGCTAGTCCGTAGAGGGATTTCCCACTCACAACAATGGAAGGTGTTGTTTGCGTGTTCATTTATGACAAGATACCTTATAATGGGGTTTAATCTTACTACTGACTCTGTCTCAGTTTCAGGTTCGGTATGAAATTTAGTCACCTGCATCTGCAAGAACCATCTTTCATTCTTACTTATTGACCTGCCTGGTACCTTAGTTGAGAACCCAATTGCGCTAGACGTCGTTTGATGGATATTATCCATGTTTCCAAGAATTCGCAGAGATGTTGATTTGGCCACCCTTTCAGTATACAAAATTCAGGAACACAGGCCGAGCTTTTTTTTCTTACGCATAAGATGACAATTTCCTAGAATAGGATAAAATGATTCATGTCTGAGATTTTGATGTTTTGTGTACTTTGCTCATGAATTACTGTCACAGTACCTTGGTGTGCCATGCTTCATCAATCCACTTCAAATGATGAGCCTCGAGTTATTTATGCGGCGGCGTCCTTTTGATACGTCATCCGGGAAAGTACCTAGATCGATGATGTGAGGTGATCTGACCAACCGCCATCCTCCTCGCAAGCTATTGAAATGAAATTTTGAAACACGTGACATCGAGGCCATAGGAAAAGTGGTTTCAGGCAATCCATCGTCTCCCCCGATGTGTGTGTAAGAGAGCCACGTGTTCCCCATCGAAACCAAAGTAGTTTTCATCGGTCTGCCTTCGCGATGTTAAGTTTCATTCTATATGTTTGTCTGATGTTGGCTTCAACCGTAGATTTGAGATTCTTCAAGATCGACGGCCCACCGAGCTACTCCCTTCCCATTTCTACTACATTCGTTCATAGGCCGTGGAATATAGTTGAGCGCCCTGAACTATCGTGCCTCTACTGTGGTATAGCATCTCGCTAAACCTCAGAAGTTTTTTTATATCCCGATAAAAAAATTTAGGGTGATAACACAATGCAAGAAGGTCATCTCTCAGACGGGGAAGTTTTTCTTCTTCGTGATTCACTCTTAGAATAAGCGAAATATCACAGCCACATCCAGGGTCTCTGTGGCCGACCTCACCATACAATAGAAGCAAGTAGATAAGGTCACGGAAGAATAATCGGATATCTTCTCCTCACCTACAGGGGTTCCTCTACACTGCCAGGTCAAGCACCCCATCGATTTGACCCATGGCGCACCGCTTCCCAATGGGCCAGTCTATCGTCGCTCTTTGTTAGAGAATGAGGAGATCAAGCAATATATCTAAGAACTGCTCCACAAGAGGCACATCCACCCCAGCTCATCACCTTGCGGGAGCCCAATCGTGCTGGTACAGAATAAATATGGAGTCTGGCGACTCTGTATTCATTACCAGGCTTTGAATAAAATCACAGTTAGAAACTAGTACTCGATTCCTGAATCGATGACCTCCTTGATCAACTCACGGGGGCCAAATACTTCAGTAATATTGATCTGATGTCTGGATACCACCGGGTCTCGATAGAACAGACAGATGTATGGAAGACCGCCTTCAAGTCAAAGGAAGGCCTTTTTGAATGGTTGGTTATGCCCTTTGGTTTGACAAATGCTCCAGCCACTTTCATGAGGATTATGGACGATATCCTATGACCATTCACCAATACTTTTGTAGTGGTGTATCTGGATGACTTTCTAATTTATAGCAAGACTTGGGCCAAACACTTGCAGCATATTCAGTAGGTTTTGCACACCCTATGGCAGCACAAGCTATACACCAACTTGGAAAAATTATCCTTCGGCATGGACAGGGTCCATTACTTGGGCTACATCATTAATCAGCATGGTGTACGTGTGGATCCATCCAAGATCCAAGTCATTCGTGACTGGCCAAACCCAACAACACTCACTAAGCTTCGGAGATTCTTGGGCCTTGCCAATTTCTACCATAGGTTCGTGATGGGTTTCTCCCATATTGCATGGGCCCTTAGCCAAATAAATAAGGGTGGCGGTAAGGAGAAATTTGCATGGGGTTGGTCCCAACAACAAGCGTTCGATGATTTGAAGCAGTGCTTGTGCTCATCCCCAGTACTTTCACTACCAGACCTCCATCATCCCTTTAAGATTGAGACAGATGCTTCAGACTATGTTGTGGGCACCGTTCTCACTCAGCACGACCACCCGTGCCCTATCATATGAGACATTGTCAGATACTGTCCGTAAGTACCCTACTTACGACAAAGAAATGTACTCCATTGTGAAAGCATGCCGCAAATGGAGACATTACATTCTTGGGAAGGAGACAGTCACCCACACTTATCATAAGCCACTACAGTTCATGTAGACACAGGGAAAACTGCAGAATGACCACCATCAAAATAGGTCCACATACTTGCAGCAATTCCACCTCAACATCAAGTATAAAATAGGAAGCACCAATCGTGTCATAGATTGCCTCAGCAGACTGCCAATCGTGGCACTCACCATGGTGATAGAATCTTGCGGCCTTCACTATGTCCAGCATAGCTACAATCGATCCCTACATACCTCAACCGGCCACAGCCCCTTTCAAGTGGGGTTGGGTTTCCAACCATTGGGTCCCATAGATGTTGCACTTCCCCTTGCAGTCACCTCAACCGACTCATCTCTTGCTTCAATTGAAGCTGAAAAAGCCACCCAATTCATTGAGAGGATCCAGCACATCCACCAACAGGTTCAGGATATCCTACAGAAGTCTAATGACAAGTACAAACAGCACCATGATCAACATTGGGTGTCGCATAAGTTTCAGGTGGGTGAAAAAGTCTGGTTGCACTTGTAGAAAGAATGCCTTAGATGTAACACCCTGTTTCCCCCAGATTGTAAATATAACTGAACTGGCCAAGGACTATGGCAAAACTTATAAATATGAATATGTGATGTAAATGGACCTGTAGAAAGAGGCCAATGAATGTAAATGACAGTTTGAATTTATTGCAGAACTGCTGAGAGGGGATGTGCGGAAAAGAGACCACGATGGTGGTGGAGGGCACCTTGAAAAAGGGGCGTTAACTTCCGCCGAGAATTTAATACCGTATTTGAACTCCACTGGCCCGGAGAACCAAAAGCGGCTCACTAGCCCTGAAATAAATGCCTTGCAGGCTGGTAGGTTGATGGCTTGATGAGGGATGGGGAGGTGAACCGCCTATCCATAGAGCCATCATGAATGACCAGCGCAAGGGTAATCATGCCACACGCAACCTCGGGAGAGGATAAGGCGTATGGATGAAATGATTTGAAAGGGGGTGGACACAAGGGGAACTCTGGAGTTCTATGCAGAGTGAGTGATCGCAGAGAGGAAGGGATTGCAACCTTCGCTCCTGGGCACTGGCAAACAGAGAGACGCAGGTCTCAAGACATCGTGGTCTCAGCTCGGGGGTGGCTAGTGGTAAATCCATTAGGAGTCACTACGCCTACTGTTGGGTGGAAACGAGCACCCCTCTCAGCAGTTGCTTCATTGTTGAAGTATTTCTGATAAGTGTTTTGCTCACATTGCATTTTGAAATTTATATGTTGTCACATATGTTCATGGACTTGTGGAATTGTAAATATTTCCTGTGAAGGAATTGTCTGTACAATAATTGTTAATATGGAGTAGAGATTAGCTCATAGAACCATGAATTTGCAAATGTTTTCAGCATGAGAATGTCCGCGTAGTGCTTGATATGAATGAGTTGATATATTCTTAACACCGAGAAAACTGTGCTCGACTTACGTTGACAAATGAATCTAATCATGCCCAGCCATTCTCGGAAGGCTGTCTCCCTTTACCGCTTCCGGGAATGCCCCGGTAGGGATCTCTCCACAGATATTTCCTCCTTGGAAAGGTTCGCTAAGAACCCAGAAAAAGGGTTCGAACGCATAGGCCTTATTAATCCTGCACGAGGAGGAACGATTCTATTAATGTTCCAAGATAGTAGTGTTGTGAGGAGTGATAAGTCAACGGATGAGATCTCGTCGGGTGAACCATAGTCATTCACGACCATTAGATTGATGAAAGTAACGCAGGCGTTACATGCCTTGCCCTCTCTCATCGTGAGCAACGAGAAATTGGGATCGTAAATCCCAAGACCCAAAAGAACGAATCTGGACCGTTAGATCTCGGTTCACATTACCCATCAGCCGTTGGATCCGGAGAAGCTGCGCAGGGGTTAAGCGCAGGGGTAGGCGCGCGAGGAAGTGATTTGAGCCATTAGATCTGGAGTAGAAATCCCATAAACCGTTGGATTGGGAAGAGTTGCACCGGAGCTAAAATCTAGTGTGCAAAGGAAGAGTCCTAGTCGTTGATCTCGGAAGGACACGTGTCAACATCCCAGAGAAGTCGTCGGGATAACAGGGTCATCGGGGTTTTTTTGAGTTTGATAATCGGGGCCTTGTGGTTCTCGAAATTCCGAGAATGTATCCTAGCCGTTGATCTCGACAGGACACGTGTCGGCGTTCTGGGAGGCATCGATATTTCACTCATCGGAGATTTTAGGAGTGTAGAACCGTTGCACAATGAAATCGCGATACGCGATTTCCCGATCGAATCTGGACCGTCCATTATGCGTGACGCATGTCAGGAGATCTGGAGGGGGATCGGTATATTTGCCATCGGGAAATCGGCATTCCCGTGGACAAGTGCTCGGGGAAATCCAAGTGAAAACCCCAACAAGATCTGAGCCGTCCAAACAGTAGGGACACGTGGCAAAGGATCCCAGAAAATCGGAGTTCGGCATATCGGGGATTTCAAGGACATGACCCCTTGCAATACGAAACCATGATATGTGAGTTTCTGACACCATCATAGGCCGTTGATCCAAGGGACACATGTCGAGCATCCGGAGAGAATCGGGAATCGGGATATCGCGAGTCCCGGGTATATGTGTTTTGTGTCATCACAAATGCCAAAACCCCGATGGAAGGTTATACGGCTACAGTCATATGGTAAGTGGTCACATGGACCATGGTATGACCAAGGGGGCTAGCCAGTGTAAAGGCGCGCCGAGAGCCCGGGGGACTTGTGCGCCATGACATGGAAAGGCGCCAAACCCAGACAAGAATTAAGACTGTGGTCTTGTGAACGTTGTGGTCGTATTGACCAGGAATTAGCCCTGACAGCCAATACGCTAGGATCACATCGGGGATCGGAGGATCGGGAGTTCCGGGTACATATGCACCTCGTCACCGCAAACTCCGAAACCCCGACGAGAAGTTGTCGTATGGTCATATAGAAATAGGTCGTATGGACCAGAGGCTTAACCAAGCGGGGCTGAGGCAACCAAAGGGGTGCGTCGAAAATTCACTCCATCGGTGATCGGGGATTCGAGAGGACAGGGACCCTCGACACTGCAACCTCCAAAACCCCGAATCCCGATATTGAACCAGGGATTGGCATTCTGCAAGTGCAGGTTTCTGGAGATTTCTCATGTGTGGGAGATTAATTCTAAAAAAAAATTAATTTACGATAGTGGGTGTGTTACATTAGAGGACCCCATCGGAAGCTTCACCCACTTCGTTATGGGCCATACACTATCACCAAGGTTGTTGGGGATAATTCTTTTGAGCTCAACATTCCTCCTTTCCTTGGCCTGCACCCAGTGTTCGACGTGGATCTCCTTCGCCCTTATTTCCCACCATTATTGGACACCTCAGAAGTAGCAGAATAGCTGGCACCAATAGAGATAAACCCTGACTGCATACAAAAATCATCCAATGATCATATTGTGGATATACATATCAAGGTCACTCGACCACAAAGGATCCATCTTTATCGAGTCATCAAAGCAAGGGCAGCTACTGCACCAAGGCAAGTGGGTCACCCGGGGCCAAAACCAGCAAAAATTTCCTCATCTGATGGGGGGCCTCAATGCAATGGAGACCATTTCTTCCTAAGGAGGGAGAATTGATCTAGATGGATATCGGTGTCCACCCACCTTTTCCAACTGCATCAAAACAATTTTCTGACAATTTTGGCAATTTACTATTTTTAGCAATTTTAACTTTCGGGGCCATTTGAGGGCCTCAATGAAGTTTTTTCAGGATCAAGATATTCAATGATAGATGAAGGCATGATTGTTCCCCTAAAATCAATATCCTCGATGATACCTTTCCAACGGGCTATCACACGCCTAAAACGGAGATCGTATGCAAGAGTTACAACCCCGAGAAGTTGATGTACTAACTTACCCAAACGAGGCCCACATGACTTTTGGCACTTCATCTCCTAGGGTTAGGTTTTTGGATGTCTAGGGTTTTTGGAATTCTTGCTTACTGTAAAAAAATGCCTTTATAGCCTCATTGTAACCTTTTTCTTGCGAATGTGCACTGCCATCACATATCTTCTCAGAGTTAAGCCGCCACCATTCCAGCAAGCTTGTTTCTGTTGCTGTTATCCACAATTTTGGTCATCGTGATGATGTTATGATGATGTTATGATGATGTAAAATCAATCTCTTCACTAAGAACACTTTCCTGAGAAAATTTACATTTGTCTGCTTCCAGAAATCACATTTTTAAGACGGTTCACAGGCTACCTATATATTTGCCTGCGAGAACGCCTAATTCTCGCAGGCTGCATTAAGCTGGAGTGTGAGAAGTTCACACTGTACCTAACTGTCAGGGTGTGAACATCTTCTTAAAGAGGAAAAAGATGAAGTTCTTGAGCCTTCTAGAAGGGAATCTTCGAGAAGAATGAGTTGGCTAGCGAATGGTTATCTAAGTACTAGTTTTCCTGATATCTTGGGATCATTTCCTATCCAAGTAACCAATATATCTTCTCCTATATATTGAGGAGATGGCTCATGGAAAAGGTTAGAATCAAACTAGCAAGAGATTGGTTGGAGAATTAGTGCAAGACTGTATGGAGGACTAATGCTATAGCAGCTAGAGACAACAGCAAAGTCATCAAAGGTGGTTGATTTTCTTCATGCATGAGCAAGTGTGCGTGTTAGAGCTAGGAGCCATCGAAAGGAGATCTACAACATCAAGGCTCAGGTTGTAAGTTTCACTTTCTATCAATTTAATACAGTAATATGTCCCTTTCCCATAAAGATGATGTCACTTTATTACATAACTCCTTGATCATATGTATAGATTAGCTATTGAATATATTGATCTGCCTTCACTTCGATTGTTTTGTACTGTTGTGATTTGAAYGGCACAAGAGCATTGGAGTGAAGCTTGGAACAACAGAGATTTAAGGAAAGCGTTCATAAGGTATGTCCATAATCCTTGCCTCTTAGTTCATTCAATAGTCTAGATCTAGGGAAAGTGTATTATTATGTCCTGTTTTGTTCTAGATCCAGGTGGATCTAGGGAGATCAGTTTGTGTCCACACTCACGGATTTATCCTGAAATAGCTGCATTTTACAGTTTCAGCTTATTTCGTTATTGAACAGAAAACCAGTTTTACAATATCTCTGTTATTTTGTGTTAAGAACCTGTGAATAATCTATATTCATTTCATTCTGCTCATAAAATCTAGATCAGTGGTATCAGAGGGATCTGCTCCTTGTCGTCTTAATCCATGTCCCCAACGAGTTCGAAGTACAAAGAGTTGGGTCTCGAGCTTGTTTCTCTTGAGGATAGAAGCTCTTGCATGCCCAAGAAACCTCCAATGGTAGGAGAAAAGAAAGATGACGGGACAGGAGATCCTTTCAAACTGTTAATTGAGGAATCCCTCACGCAACAGAGGAATGATATGATGGATAGTTTCGCACAAATCCTTCGGTGGCTACCAATAGGTGATGCATCTTCTTAGAATGGAGGTGCCACCCCCTTTAAGGTACAAATAAACTTTGATATTCCTATATTTGAAGGTCAGATAGATGCAGATTTTGTAGACAAGTGATTGAATCTACTAGAAGGGTATTTTTTTGTCCATGACTTTTAGAATAGAGAAAAGACTACTTTTTCACTCCTCAAAGTCGTTCCCTATGTCAAGGATTGGTGGGAAACTTTATGTGAGAAAAAGGAAATAGAGGAAACCTCATCCACTTGGGAATCCTTCAGGGATGCTATTAAGAAACAATACTACCCTTTCGAAAGTTATGACAACCTGTATACCAAATGGACCACACTGCAGCAAGAAAGAGACCAAGCAGTGCCAGATTTCACAAATATCTTCCATACCTTGCTCACCAAGTTGGGTATCAAAGGTTCAGAGCGACATTTGGTGCTCAAGTGTCGCGGTGCTCTACATAGATACATCCAAACTGAAATGGAATTTCTAGACATCTCATCCTTGGTCACGGCCTACTGATATGGCGTCAAAATCAAGCAGAAGCTCAAAAAAAACATGGAGCAATTTGGGCTTGGGAACCCTGCACAGAAAAAGCCAGGAAAGGGTGGCCCCAACCCACCAAACAAAGGATAGAGAAAAGATGGATAGTATCAGGACAACTAGTCCAAGCCGCAAGAAAAGAAGGACACCGAAAAGACAAAGAAAGATACCGGGAAGTGGTGCGACTTCCATAAGATCCCTTGGCATAACACTGTTGACTGCCGCTCAAAGAAGTCGCTGGTGACCGAAGTGAAAGCCTATGAATCAGATGCAGATTCTGACTCTGAGCTAGAACTATAAAGGGGAAGACGGATCATTGATTTGGAACCCAATGCCACCGTTGCTACCACCAAGCTCCGGCCTAATGAACCAAACGAGGCAAAAGAAGGAGAGCACCTCTTCCATTCACAGATGTGGGTAAAAGGCACCCCACTGCACTTCATCGTTGATAGAGGTAGCCAGAAGAACCTCATCTCAGTAGAGGTCATCAAGTGGTTGTCCTTGCCAACAATTATGCACCCACAACCCTACACCATGGATGGATCTGCTAAGGAAGTGATCTCTGCGTTAGCCAACAATGTCGACTGTCGTATGGCATCAAGCCCTTCAAAGACGAGGCATTATGTGATGTTGTTTCTCTCGAAGTTTGTGATGTTCTTTTGGGCCAACCTTATTTATGGAAATGTCATGTTGTATATGAGTCTAGGCCTCGTAGTGTTATTATTACTTTGAACAAGAAATTGTACAGGATAATGGAGGCAGTCCCACCTAGTGTTATTTCCTTGATCTCTGCTAAGCAATGCAGGAAGGTCATCTCTCAGATGGGGAAGTTTGTTTTCTTTGTGATTGACTCTCAGAATAAGCGAAATATTGCAGCCACATCTAGGGTCTCTACAGCCGACCTCTCCACATAGCAGAAGCAAGTAGATAAGGTTGTGGAAGAATACTCGGATATCTTCTCCTCACCTATAGGGGTACCTCTGCACTGCCAGGTCAAGCACCCCATCGATCTGACCCCCGGTGCACCGATTCCCAATGGGTCAGTCTATTGTCGCTCTTTGTTAGAGAATGAGGAGATCAAGTGACAAATCCAAGAACTACTCCTCAAGGGGAACATCTGCCCTAGCTCATCACATTGTGGTAGCCCAATCGTGCCGGTACAGAATAAAGATGGAACCTAGCGACTTTGTATTGATTACTGGGCTCTGAATAAAATCACAGTCAGAAACTGGTACCCAATTCCCCGAATTGATTACCTCCTTGATCAACTCATGGGGGCCAAATAATTCAGTAAGATTGATCTGAAGTCTAGCTACCACCAGGTCTCGATAGAACAAATAGATGTATGGAAGACCGCCTTCAAGTCAAAGGAAGGCCTTTTTGAATGGTTGGTCATGCCCTTTGGTATGAAAAATGCTTCAGCCACTTTCATGAGGATGATGTACAATATCCTGCGACCATTCACCAATACTTTTGTAGTGGTGTATCTCGATGACATTCTAATTTACAGCAAGACTTGGGTCAAACACTTGCAGCATATTCAGCAGGTTTCGCACACCCTGCGGAAGCACAAGCTATACGCCAACTTGGAAAAATGATCCTTCGGCATGGACAAGGTCCATTACGTGGGCTACATCATTGATTAGCATGGCATACATATGGATCCAGCCAAGATCCAAGTCATCTTTGACTGACCAGCCCCAACAACACTCACTGAGCTTCAAAGCTTCTTGGGCCTTGCCAATTTCTACAACAGATTCTTGTTGGGATTCTCCCATATTGCACGGGCCCTCAGCCAAATAAACAGGGGTTGTGGTAAGGTGAAATTTGCATGGGGCCGGTCCCAACAACAAGTGTTTGATGATTTGGAGAAGTTCTTTTCCTCAGCCCCAGTACTTTTAGTACCAGACCTGCAGCATCCCTTTGAGATCGAGAGAGATGCTTCAAACTATGTTGTGGGCGTCATTCTCACTCAACACGGCCACTTTGTGGCCTATCATAGTGAGACACTGTCAGATATTATCCATAAGTACCCTACTTACAACAAAGAAATTTACTCCATTGTGCAAGCATGCCTCCAGTGGAGACATTACATTCTTGGGAAGGAGACATTCATCCACACTGATCATAAGCCATTGTAGTTAATGCAGACACAGGGAAAGTTGCAGAATGACTGCCATCAAAAGTGGTACACATACTTGCAACAATTCCACCTCAACATCAAGTATAAAACAGAAATCACCAATCACATCGTTGATTGCCTTAGGAGACCTCCAGTCACGACACTCACCATGGTGCTAGACTCTTGCAGCCATGAGACATCTGGATGGCCCCAACTCTATGAGATAGACTCTAACTTCGCCACCACCTACCAAATTTTGGGTGCTAACGCAATTGTCGATAATTTCCATCTTCAGGATGGGTTGTTGTGTCGTCTAGGCCATATCTGTGTTCCATCAAGTGAGCAAGCGAAGTTGATCTGGGAAGCCCACTATAGTCGGGTGGCAGGACACTTTGGCATCAAAAAGACAGTGGCTATGCTACATAAACATTTCTACTGGCTGAAACTTTGACAGGAGGTCAGCAAGTATATCAGGTCCTGCACTGCCTGCGCTATTGCCAAACTGGCCACTAAGAGAAAAGGCTTGTACACCCCTCTTCCTACTCCTGACAGGCCATGGGAATCCATCTCAATGGACTACATGTTAGGCCTCCCGTCCACCAAGTGGGGAAATCACTGTGTTTTTGTGGTTGTTGATCGCTTATCTAAGATGGCGATTATGGTTGCCTAGAAGAAGAGCATCACACCAGAGGCCACTACCAAGATCTTCTTTGAACGAGACTGGATACATTTTGGAATCCAAAAAACAATTCTCTCAGATCAGGATAGTTGATTTCTCTGCACATTCTGGTCGAGTCTCTGGTCACTGCTTGTTGTGAGGGAGATCTCCTTACGGACTAGCAAATAGGGTTATACTTTGCATGCAGATATGACCAAGAGAAAATCTACATTCTACCTTTGTCATGAGACTTAAATCCCATTTCTTTTCAGTAAATACATGGCCAAATCAACCTACCTTGCTCCAGGCATTCGATGTCAATACTCTTTCGCACTTGATCACTTGTTCACAGTTCTCCTTCCAAAGCTGACCTGCATACAAGACAAGCAACAACTACACATGCACCTTACCTATAGAATAACGGGTTAGAGATTCAAACATGTACTCAACAAATTATGAATAACTCATGAATTGGGATGGGAAAAGCATTTTCTTTATTACTTTGAATGAGTCAACTTACAAAAGTCGAGATCGGCCACCACTCCACGAACCTAATCTTGGGCTCCCCTTCAACTGTCCTCCAACTTCTTTGCTTTGTGGCTCTTCTGGCACAAGGATGGCTAAAGGGTTGGGACAATGGGAATATGCAAATGGGCAGAGTTTCTTTGCTATATTTTTCCTTCTCCAAATGGGACCCCTAGCCCTCCTTTTATAGGCTAGAAGAGGCTAGGTATTTGGACAAACCCTCGGCCATGCATGGCCGGAAGTTTCAGTTAACTCACCCAGAGTTGTGTGTTTTGTCGGCAACTTTCATTTTTTCGTGCTTTTGTTTGTCCACACGGGTTGTTTTAGGTCAGCTAGCATGTACACGCGTGCAGTAATGGAGTAGGGCATGTGGGCCCTTCTAAAAGAGGTTTTTTAAAGAGTTGCTCAGCAGTGCTTTGGCAAAGAAGGGATATGAGATGGTCTGATGCCAGGTAAGCATGTATAGTGAAATTTAGGGTTATAATAGATGCCCCCTAATGTGTGAGGTCAGAAGAGCATCCGATGGCCAAAATACAGTACCAATCTTTACTGATGTGCGGAACGATTGAGCCCAACGATCAGGAATTGGGAAGCGTCGTCTGCAAAATAACAAATGTCTCACCGAGGTGTGAATACCCATGCTCAAGATAAAATATAATCATGGCTACCAATCAATTACATTGTAGATCCATGTCAAATAACTATATAAAGTGTAGCCGCAAACAAAACACAGCAGAGCTACATCTCAAAATCAAAAAGATATACATATAGAGTATCCATCTTCTAGAAGTTGATATAGCCTGATGGCTGGAGATGAGATCTTCAAAGCTCAAGCAACAACTTCAAAATCTTCAAAACTCAAGGTAGGAGTGTAATATGAGTGTACGACTTCACTACCCAAAGATCTTCGACGGCTCATCGATCATGGACTAGATAATCTTGATGATCAGATTGAAGGCTTCATTGATTTCGAACAAGGACTTGATTGGACATTCAGAATGGTCGGGTATGAGGGCAAGAGAAAAATTGCAGAGGGGCCGACTCAGGCTTGGTGGAAAACTTCCCTTGGACAATAGCATGACAAATCATAATACTCGGGCAGCATGGCATCAATCATAAGTCTACGAAGCAAGAGGCAACGCAAACTCTCCACATGTTTGGAAGAATAACCAAATAGAGGAGGACACAAATCTATGTAGCGAGAACAGCTTCCTAAGGTCGTACTACATCCCATATTTTGATGAACAAATGGATAGATGTGCTTTATCCAAGGGCGACTCATTATGCTGCCAATAAAGAAAATACTTTTTCCTTCCTCTTTTTAGGGTATATTTGATTTTTGTTTTGTTTTGTCTTTTTCAATAATTTTGGGAAAAAGAATAAAGGAATGTTACATTACAATGGAGGAACGAGTGTTGCAAACATACAAGTTCAAGGCACATGGACAAGACTAATGTTCAAAATAATGATACTCGGGAAAAATCCTCTGGGGCCCAAGGGTGTTAAAACGCAGAAGCAAACTGTTACAAGGATGGCGTATAAGATATACAAACGCGGTTAACAAACACACAATGGTAACATCCTTTGATGTAAGTTTAACAAGCCCAGAGAAGGTAAGCTCGGTGGTTTTTCATATTTATAGAGTCTGAAAAAACATAAAAGGAGACTCCATTGGGGTACCTTTTTCGAAGATAGTCTAGTCAGTTCGAAAAAGGGATAAACTAGCACCGACAACACGTCTATTCAAAACCATTTTAACAAGTGTGATAAGGACAAGATCACTCGGCCATTTTTTCATTTTTAAGGAGTCTAAAAAAATCTTAACTATGGACTCCGTGGGGGTTCCTTCTTCGTAAGTTTAGTCCCTCAGACCCGAAAAAAGGATAAAATTATACCTGACAGTACTCTTCTAAAGAACTGAAGTTCCATAGAGTATACCTTTGTTCGTACAGTTGAACGTTTGAACCAAAAAAGGGGTAAACTACCGCCGGATAGACGTGACTTCAAATTTCAGTTTAACAAGCATGAAAGGCCACAAGATCTCTTGGCAAGCTTTTCATGTTTAGAGGGTCTGAAAAGGGCTTAAAAGAAGACTTGTTATAGTTTGGGAGTCCTAAGGGTGAGGTCAATAGAGAAGAGGAATCATGCAAATGAGGCTCAAACTTGTACTCAGAAAAAACTACAAGGAATCCCGAGCCTACAGTGTTTTAGAGACAGCATGGATACCATAATACAACCAGGATCTACCTAGGGCATCCATGTTCCGGTAAAATCTACCACCAAGTTGCAACACTTCTAAAGCAGAGATGATGGTTCTATGTCACAACCTGATGGGATCGATCCTATGGCAAAGGAAAAAGACAACGAGATACAAAAATCATGGTAAAAACCTAACCTATATCTTCCAGTTGATCATCAGAAAAATCTTCCACGGACCGTCGAAAAATACTCAAAACTCAAAAAAAATTGTCCCAATACTCGATCAAATCCATGGCTGGAAGATCTCCTGCTACTATTGGTCCCCCTGCGGCGGTAGGTGCGGCCCTTGGCTGAGGACAACGCATGTTCCTCGCATAGTTAGCGGGTCGCACTGGTCCCACATCCATCTCCCCTCGCTCCTCACCAAGAGGTATTGGTATCTCCGAGTCTCTCAAAAAATCAATCTCGGCATAGGGGTAGTCCTCTATAACCGGGATCTATCATGACAGCCATGCAAAAAATTCATCATCGAAGGACTCATTGGTCCTTCCACCACCCTGTCGCGGCAGTAGTATTTCCCATCTACACATAGCAGGAAGAGAGGCCCGATGTCCTCATACCACTACTCAAGGACTAAAACTCAGAACGAACACAAAATGGTCCCGAACCCAAAGTTCCTATGTGTCCGCAAATGACAATCTGTCAATTGCCTCTTCATACACTCAAGAAAAGTGGTACTCCAATCAAAAACTTGTGCATTTAAGCATTGGACTGCACAGTTTCGTTCTAAGATATGTACCCTAAGGAATCATCGGTGTAAAGTTGGATCATGAACCCGGTACACTCTATTTAACTGAGACACAACCAGTTGAGTGTCAAGATAGACCCGGAGATAAGAGATACCCAATAACAAAGCGTCACGAAGCAACTCAATAACTGCTCTATACTCGGCAACATTATTTGTGGTGTCACCTAAGAATATACCTCCGGAAGATAATAATTAGCCTTGAGGTGTAAAGATTACCCAAGCTGCATAGGCAAGCCTCCGAGTGTGCCGACTAGCATCGTCTACATACCCAACGAACACCTTGGAATCACTTGACATCTTCCATAGTGATGAAAGATAGTATCAACGACATGTCCATAATATTAAAAGAAACTAAAAAAATAATAGTGCAAAGACTATACATATGTTACAAAAAGTTACCCACAGTGACCTGGCTATGAGTAATACTTCTTGAGGTAGAGCCCATTTCTAGGCTCCACTAAAGCATTCCCTTCAAAATCAATCAGACGATAAGTGCCCTTTTTTAAAACCTCTTTTATGATGAAAGGTCTGAACCACATGGGTTTGAATTTTCCTACCCCCAGGGGGTCCTTATCTTGGACATAGACCAGGACAAGGTCGCCTTAAAAGAAAATCTAAGGATGAATGGACCTATCATACTGACACTTTACCTTATGATTGTGAGCCTTGTTGGCTAGGGCCGTATCACGACGTTTCTCATTGAGCTACTCAAGGTATGCTAACATTTCCTCAAGTGGAGAAGTGTCTAGCAATAATTGTACTGCCAACGTTAGAGATGGGATCTGACATTTGATGGGCAAGAATGCCTCTAGACCGTAACTGAGTTGAAAAGGTGAGAAACCAGTTGTAGCCTTAACAGATGTTTGGTAAGCCCATAATGCCAAGTATAACATCAAATAATAATTTTACTTGGTTGAGTTGATAGTTCATTGTAGAATGGTCTTAAGAGTTTTGTTTACAGCTTCCACCTACCCATTTGCTTGGGGGTAGTAGGGTGATGAATGTTCTTGCCATAACCCAGTCTTTGATGTTAACTCGTTCATCATCTGGTTCTGAAAGTGACTGCCATGGTCAGTGACAATCTCTCTCGGGACGCTGAACCTTGCTATTATCTAATTGAATAAAAAGAGAGTTGTAGTCTCTCCATCATCTTTAAACATTGGCATAGCTTCGACCCACTTTGTGAAGTAGTCTACAGCTATGATGATATAGCAGTGCCCCCTTGTTGAAGGAGCGTTTCAAGTAGTGTAATCAATCCCTCACTTGGTGAAGGGACCAATTGTGATGACAGGAAACATGGGAGCGGGATGTGCCCTCAGCTTCCGAGAGAAGATTTGGCACGGATGGCACTTCTTGACTGATTTAATACAATCTTTGATAAGTGTCAACCAGAATTAACCTACTCATAGAATCTTTTGGGTTGTTTCCAACCCAGAAAAATGACCGCCACAATCTCTGGTATGGCAATCGTTAAGCACGATAACTGCTTCCTCATGAGTGAGACATCGACGTAGGATGTAGTCTACACCTCTCCGTTACAATGTATCATTGATTATGAGATCATTATTAGCATGATGGCGTATGCATCGATGCTCATCATGAGAAGCAGTGGTGGGGCACTTCATATTCTAGAGATAGATAAGTATATCTCCATACCAAGGATCCGAAGATGTGATCAAAAACATATCTCCCCGGATAGGTGATTCTTCAGGCACAATGTCACCTGACTCAATTGGAAGTTCCAAAATAAGTTCTGTGAAGACCAGTGACTTTTTAGACTTTGTTGAAATGAAGTCTAAGTCAAACTCCTGGAGGATAACTATCTATCTACTGATTTTTTTTCCTATTACCCGTCGTGTCAACATGTACTGGAATGGATTCACGACAGCAATGACGGTGGTCTTGCGAAACAGAACATAATGACGGAACCGTTGAACAGCATGAACTACTGCCAACACAAGTTTTTCGATGTGAGAATAATTTAGTTCTGGTCCTACGAGACCTCGACTCAAGTAATAGATCACGTATTCTGAGAACAAGTCATCTTCCTGAATTAAAACCATGCCAATGGTTGATTTTGTTGCAGCCGGGAAAGAAGGAACGATACCATGTGGTCGGAACGAATGACCGTCAAAAGCAGTGAGAAGAGTAGGTTATGGAGACAAAACGGGTTGGCCAACGGCCTTCCAACATGCCAACGACATAACGCATGTCGAGGCACCCTCATCAACCACCGTGTGGAAGATATTTCGAGTAAAAGTTTTTGTGGGATAAGCCACTACTATCTGAAATGCTACGTGGTAAGGTAGACGAGGTTTTAAGTCAATTGTATCCAACATGATTGTACCCAAATTACAAGTCTCGGTAGATCCTAAAGCGGTTAACAAGGCTTTCATCTGGGAAGGGCAGCTTTGGAGGACCTCCAAAGCGGACATCGCGCAAGGGGTTTGTGATAAATCTTCCACCACAGAGTAGTTATGGGTGGCCCTTGCATTTGGGTTATGAGAAGCTTTTTTAAGTGCACCTTTGGGAATGCGTGTCATTGTTTTTCCCAGTGTTTTCTCAATCTGTAGAGGAAGATATGGGAGTTCAGCTTCTTTACCCTTCTCAGAAGTGCTTGGTGTACTATAGTCATGTGCTCTAGTTGATATAAAATCATCACCCCTCACCATATATACGCTCGTAGATACGGGGTTGATCATAGGCAGAGAGGGGTCTTGGCTACCCTCTTCCATGCTTGCAGAGGCTTGGGTTAGATTTTTCCCACGTTGAAAGGGATTGGTCAACACAGCAGGTTGTTGCTGCGTCACAAACTTTTGGGCTTCTACAAGCCGAGGAAATAGATGGGTCGGGTGGTCTTCCATAGACAATTTGCATGGATACCTCGCCTTTTGTTTCTCAGTGTTGTCCCCGCCAGCATTATCGGTAGGTTTTTTATCCCCCTTACCCTTATTTCATTTTTTTTTCTTTCCTTCAGGTTGTTGGGTGGCCTTTGGGTTAGTCGATTGCACTATGTGTACCTCCGACATTTTGGTAGGGGGAGTAGCCAAAGTAGTAGTTTGGCTAGCCATTGTGTGTTGTATAGATAACTGCTGCAATTGCTTCATCAATTGCTCAGTGGGATTTGTTTGTGCTGAACCAACAATACCATCGGCATGTGGTCCATCTCTCTATCTAGTTTTATCCAGTATTGAGCGTGGCGCATCTGGCAAGATGTTGTATAATAAACCGGACTGAGAATAGATGAGCTCAAATTATTGAGCTCTCATGATGGCGTCTTCTTTGGAGAATACTCCCGACGTTGTGACGTCTTTGGATAACTGCGGGACCAAAGACTTAAGGAACCACTCAAGCAGGAATGTTGGTGGGACTGGAAGCTTAATTAAACTCTTCTGGCGTCTCCATTCTCGGATGTGATCAGAGATATGGTTCATTGTCGTCTATTCGAAATTGGCTAGCATCTTTGTGCCAGCGTCGTATCTCACAGGTAATTGGAAATGGTTTAGGAAAGCCATTGCCAACTCACCAAAGGAAGAGTATCTTGAGAAATCGAGCTCAATGTACCATTTCGCGGCACTCCTAATGAGAGTACGTTGAAACAATTGCAACTGTACGGAGTCATCTTTCAATGAGTTATATGAGCACCAAAGATGGAAGGTAGTCACATGATCTTCTGGATCTTCGTTAGGTTTGGCTTCGAACTTTGGAATGTCCAAAGGCAACTTCGTTGGCATAGGAGGCCAATGCGGATCATGACAAATAGGGTCATTCAACAACCTTGTCAAATCTGGCAAGTGCAAAGTCGCCAGGAAGGGTAGTTTGGGTTATTGGTGATAGCCTGGGAAAAAAGGGCCTGGAATTTGACTGGCACTAGGTTGCCAGGAAAAGTTTGGCTCCTGGTCGGGATTCTGGTAGAAACCATGGTCCTGGCCAATGTATGGATTTTGCATATGTGGAGACATCATCAGCTGATTTCCCAAATAGGACATAAATGGTTGGGCATGCATTATATTCGAAGGACTTTGGGAAGGGCTGCCCCATGTCGGTCCCGGGGGGATAGGCATAATAGTTTGTCCGGGGTTCCATTGATTGTGGAAAGAATTACCCCATATCAGAATTTCGGATGAGGGAATGGATCCCTACCAAGAATTCCAAGGCCCTGATGCAGAAGAAGTTACTAGGTTTTCCCCCTATGCAGGAATAGTACCCTGCATAGAAATAGATTGTCCAAAACTGGGATTTCCCCCAGTTGGGAAGGTGGCTGACGAGAAGGTGTTGTTACCAAACGTTCCAGCCAAAGAAAATGGTGTCGAACCTACTGGCATATTATGTGAAGGTGGTCCTTGACTCCCCACTCCAAATAAACTATGGTATGTAGGTTGCTCGGCGGATTGATGATGCGAGCCACCGAGTGAAGGGAACGAAGGAGGTATATGACCTCCTCTGTAAGGGAAAGCATTAAAAGGAGTAGGAGTGCCCTCCATGTGACCTTGCAGAGGAGTGCTAGAGCTCCCTACCCCCAGACCTAAAGTCTGTAAAGTGGAGTAGGAAAGTACAGGACTTGTACTTGAACTAGGCATCCTGTATGAGAATGGAGGGCCTGTCGCACTTGGTGTGAAAGGGGTTGTGGCCACCGCCAAAGATGGAATCAGACCACTGTGCAATGTAGAGGCGGTCGAGACCATGGTGGCTCAGACCGGTGACAGTGGGTTAGGAGGTGAAAAATCTCCTGTGGTGACAACTGTAGTGGGAATTGGAGAATTCCCAAAAGGAGTAACAGCATTTGTTTCCATTGTTGTGTGCAACACTGTCTGGCGCTCGTAAAATTGAATTGGTACGATGAAAGGTGCCAAGAAATCAGTGGTTAGAGTTTTAACCAGGCCAAGAGCGTTTTCTTCAAGGTCCAAAATGATCGATTCCTTCGAATGTTGGTCGAGCACAATTTCTTGTAACCCGATCGCTTCAAAAGACCCTTGTTGGTTTAGCTTTCACCTTAATGGTGGCGGGGGTGGCTCCAGTGTAACCGGCGGTAGGCCAAGAAGCCTTCGTGACCAGCAGAGCTCGTGATCCTCCACTGTGTGAGAAGATCAAAGACACTCTAGGGTAGTCTAAATATTCAAAAGTAACACACACTAAAAAGGTCCCTAGAAGATAAGACAGGCAAACACCAAATTAATTGGAAGAACAGTTACAACAACCAACACTAGAGAAACTTACCGGTGCAAGTGAAAATCGAACACGGAAGCACCCTCCAGGTATACTCTGTAAAGTGTGGCCCAATTTCTATTCTAGGTACCATGGTATACCCCCGCAGTCACCTATGTATGTCCCTAAAAAAATATAGGCAACTAGGTTGCCAGCGCGCGAACAGTCACCAGGTGGGTACAGTCGAAAGTCAGGTAGACCACAATGAGCAGGGTATCGAGCCCGAAACCTATCAAGGGTATCCAAAGCAAGTGGTCTGGAAGACAACTAAGGACCTTGAATAGATTTGAGACCCACGAAGCCCCGTGGCAAATGCAATCGACAGAATCCCAAAACAAGCCCTCTATATGTGTTCTCCACTATGATTGGTCCAGCTTTGGAGGAGCTATCTCCACTACCTTTTCGCACGTGACCTTGTGTTTATCCCCTGTGTTAGAGAGGGGTCCCAGATAAATTTCACAATATTGGACTTAGACAATCCCTAAATCAGACTCCAATGTTTGATTTTAAATGGCCTTGAAGAGTTTCCTCTCCAACCTAATCCAAGGCCCTAATCCTAAACTAGTTGGTTAACTCTACAAACAAAAAAGTCTAATTAATTTTAGATTTAGCGTTAATTTTATGGCTTTGTCTTATTTCCAGGGGTATGAAAGTGAAATTGATGATGTGTAAAAGACGAAAGAAAAAATGAATAAAAAAACTGGAAACAAAAAACTTTTACTTAATGCAAAATTTCAACAACTTTTCAAAAAAAAAAAAAATCTTAATTTTCTAAGATTTTGGACAACAAACTCAAAACAAATTTTACTTGACTACAAGCTACTTATGATCTAAGTAAACTGCAAAAACTTATGAAATAAACGACTTTTCCCTGGCTAATAATGCAGAAACGCACTCTTCAACCAAACAAGAAAATGAAAGAGATTTTTTTTATTTATTTAAATGTTGATAAAGCAAAAAGGAAAAATACCAACAAGTAAAAACCAAGAAAAACAATTCTGGCCTAATCGCAGATCGCAGAGAATCACTTCAACAAATCACACATTGACAACTTTAAAAATGACTCTGACACTTGTCTAAAAACCCTAAAAAAAAAAATTATGACAATTTTTAAATGAGAAAAATCAAGTTAAGGGTAAGATTAATCCTAAACTACTGACTGCTAAGACAGAGATTCAAACACCTGAGAGGTATAATTCTCGTCAAGGGAAAGGATGACTGCCTTACCCTCAACAAAAACTATTTTTCACAAGCACGCTACCGATAATCCAACTGCAAGCATATGAATGCTAGCTGTATAGAGACAGAGGGTGTGTACATGCGGGATGACCTTGTACAGGCCGCATGTATCTCTAAAATCTGAGAAAAAATAAAAACAGATAACCCAAATGAGGAAGAGACTATTGATATTGATAACCAGGATCCCTTCAAGGCTTGGACACTCTTTTAACAGAAAAAGCAAACAATGTAAGGAAAAAATTTGTAAAACAAACCAATATGAGACAAGACTGCAAACAACCAAGACTTAGAAAGAATCCTAGAAAACCCCTGAGAATGTCTGATTATGATAGGGAAGAGGATGACTGCCTCAAAATTTCTCTGGACTCTACACGCTACTGCTACTTCTAAAGCTAGAGTTCACATGCGGGCTGTAAGAGAGTAGGGCGAGGGTACATGCATGCAGACCTTATGCAAACCGCATGTACCTCTATGGGTCTCGAAAAAACACAGTCAAGCAAATAACAAAATCAGCTGGTATGGGAAACCAGACTCTCTACTAGCTCAGACTTTACAGAAACTAAAAAAAAAACAGGCAAGAAAAACCGGTTTTTTTTCTAAAAACTACCCAAAAAAATAACATTCCAGGAACCCTAGAGACTTCCCTAGTATGGTTGCCAATTCTGTTGTGAGGGAAATCTCCTTATGGACTAGCAAATAGGGTTATAATTTGCATGCAGTAATGACCAAGAGAAAATCTACTTTCTATCTTCGTCCCCAGACTTAAATCCCATTTCTTTTCAATAAATACATGGCTAGATCAACCTACCTTGTTCTAGGCATTCGATGTCGATCCTCTTTCGCACTTGATCACTTGTTCACAGTTCTCCTTCCAAAGCTGACCTGCATATAAGACAAGAAACAACTACACATGCATCTTACCTATAGACTAATGGGTTAGAGATTCAAACATGTACTCAACAAATTATGAATAACTCATGAATTGGGATGGGAAAAGCATTTTCTTTATTACTTTGAATGAGTCAACTTACAAAAGTCGAGACTGGCCACTGCTCCGTGAACCTGATCCTAGGCTCCTCTTCAACTGCTCTCCAACTTCTTTGCTTTGTATCTCTTATGGAACAAGGATGGCTACAATGGGAATATGCAAATGGGCAAAGTTTCTTTGCTATATTTTTCCTTCTCCAAATGGGACCCCTAGCAATCCTTTAATAGGCTAGAAGAGGCTAGGTATTTGGACGAACCCTTGGCCATGCATGGCCGAGATTTTCAGTTAACTCACCTAGAGTTGTGTGTTCCATTGGCAACTTCCCTTTTTTCATTCTTTTGTCAGTCCACGCAAGCTATTTTAGGTCAGCTAGCGTGTACACACGTGCAGTAATGGAGTAAGGCGCGTGGGCCCTTCTAAAAGAGGTTTTTTAAAGAGTTGCTCAGCAGTGATTTGGAAAAGAATGGATATGATATGGCCTTATTCCAGGTAATCATGTATGGTGCAATTTAGGGTTATAACACTACTGGACACCAAGCTCACCGAATCCACGGCCTTCCACCCCCAGACAGATGGCCAAACCGATGTTGTAAATCGAATGATTGTGCATATCCTTCACATGTATAATTCAAATCACCCTTGCACATGGGATGAGAGCCTTCCCTATGTCCATCATAGCTACAATCAAGCCTTGCATAGCTCAACCGGCCACAGCCCCTTTCAAGTGGGGTTGGGTTTCCAACCATTGGGTCCCATAGATGTTGCACTTCCCCTTGCGGCCACCTCGACCGACTCATCTCCTACTCCAACTGAAGCTGACAAAGCCACCCGGTTCCTTGAGCAGATTTAGCACATCCACCAATAGTATCAAGATATCCTACAGAAGTCCAACGACAAGTACAAACATCGTCATAATCAACATCGGGTGCCGCATAAGTTTCAGGTGGGCGACAAAGTTTTGTTGCACTTGCAGAAAGAACCCCTTACAGGACCCCACTAAAAGATTCACCCACTCCATTATGGGTCGTACACTATCACCAAGGTCATGGGGGATAATTCTTTTGAGCTCAACATTCCTCCTTTCCTTGGCCTACACCCAGTGTTCAACGTGGATCTCCTTCACCCTTATTTCCCACCATTATTGGACACCTCAGAAGTAGCAGAACAGCTAACACCAATAGAGCTCAACCCTAACTACATACAACAGGCATCCAATGATCATATTTTTGACAGACAGATCAAGGGAACTTGACAACAAAGGATCTAGCTTTATTGAGTCGTCAAAGCAGGGCAGTTCTTGCACCAAGGCAAGTGGCTCACCCGGGGCCAAATTCAGCAGAAATTTCCTTATCTAATGGGGGAGCTCAATGAAATGGATACCATTGCTTCCTAAGGAGGGAGGATTGATCCATATTGATATCGGTGGCCACCCACCTTTTCCAACTGGCTCAAAACAGTTTTCTGACAATTTTGGCAATTTACTATTTTTAGCAGTTTTAACTTTCGAGGTCATTTTGAGGGCCTAAATGAAGGTTTTTCAGGATCAATCTCCTTAATGATAGTTAAAGGCATGATTGAGCCCCCAAAGTGAATATCCTTGACGATACCTTTCCAACGGGCTATCACACTCCTAAAACGGAGATCGTATGCAAAAGTTACAATCTCGGGAAGTTGATGTACTAACTTACCCAAACGGGGCCCACATGATTGTTGGAGCTTCATCTCCTAGGGTTAGGTTTTTCAACGTCTAGGGTTTTTGGAATTCTTGCTTATTGTAAAAAAAGGCCTTCAGAGCCTCATTGTAACCTTCTTCTTGCGAATGTTCACTGCCGTCACATCTCTTCTCAGAGTTAAGCTACCACCATTCCATCAAGCTTGTTTCCGCTGCATTTCATAGTTTCAACTTATTTCGTTATTGAATAGAAAACCAGTTTTACTGTATCTTTGTTATTTTGTGTTAAGCACGTGTTAATAATCTGTATTCATTTCATTCTGCTCATAAAATCTGGATCAATGCCAACTTGGAAAAATGTTCCTTTGGCATGAATAGGGTCCAATACTTGGGTTACATTGTTGATGAGCATGGGTTACATGTTTATCCCGCTAAGATCCAAGTCATCCGTGGATGGCCATCCCCGACCACACTAACTGACCTTCGGAGCTTCTTGGGACTAGCCAACTTCTACGATGATTCATGTTGGGATTCTCCCATATTGCATGGGCCCTCAGCCACGTGACCAAGGGTGGTGGTAGGGCAAATTCATGTGGGGGAAGGAACAACAATGAGCATTTGATGATTTGAAGCATCGCTTGTGCTCAACTCCAGTACTCTCCTTGTCGATATGCAACAACAGTTCAAGATTGAGACTTGTTAGCACTCTATGATTTGCCCAAGGCTGTGAGGCAGTCACAGAGGTAACATCAAAACCACTTCGAGTCTTGGATCTAGACCTCCAAGACTCAGAGAGGGATCTCTCTGTCTGATATAGCTTTGTTTGCAGAACTATTAGGCTAGTTATGAAGAACATGGGTTATGTTGTCAAAGGGTTTTTAAATTGGTTGAGACAGTTTACACCTCCATTGGGCTATGGGGTCTGTAATTAATTAGGAATGAAATACAGTCATAAACGAGGAAAAGTAACTTTCACAGGGCGAGGTGATAAACCCACTGGATCTTTTGCAGCTTAAATGATGGACAGAAGAAAGGGTGAGAAGGATAAATTCGACTAAGAAGCAGTTAAGAATTCCTTAATCGAAAACATCAAAAGATAAACATTTAAATCATTAAGAATCGGAAACAAGGTATCAGAAATAAATCCTGAGACATACGTTACTCTTAAAGATTAGTTTCAGAAAACAAAGTGGTAACAAAGCGAAAATAACATTCAACTTAGAAAATAGACATCACTAGTGAACATATGCAAGAATATTGTAAAGTGCCTCCTTTTCATTAATGGCAGATCTCTTCAAAAATGTTACAGCTTGATAGCCACAGGGCGTGAAGATCCAACCCTTTTACATTCAAATCATCTCAATAAATAAGATAGATCATCCCAACAAATTTCGCCAGTCGGTTTAACCATCTCGGCCAAAAATAGCCACCACTCCCACGAAATTCGGAGTTTTCTGCCATGAAAAATGGACCGTTTTTCTGCGAAACAGGGGTCCGATCAGACGTGATTTTCTATTCAATGATGACACCTGGGAAAAAACTGAAAGAGGTTATTGTAGATGGGCATGTGATGGACAAAAACCTCTTTCGGTTTCGCTGAATCCATCCCCAGTTGGCCGTGACAGCGCTTGAAAGATCGGGACTGAAACGGACAATTGAAAATATGGAAAAATAGGTCTCAAAGATGTCTTCGAATCTCTCCTCGTGACCCCGTTGCAAAAACTGAAAGAGGTTTTTGCTCCTTAGCCCGTTTTGAGAAAAAAATTCTCTCGGATTTTGAAAATTCGTCTCCGTTTGCTCAAAAATCAGTCTGGAAGATGACATGGTAAAGTAGGCAAAAATTGGCAAAAATTGGGGAAAGTGGTTTTTTGGCGGGAAAGCGACATTCTGGACCCCCCCCCCCCTCGTTAAATGTCGACCGCCCGGGGGGGTCCGGAATTGAACCTGGGTCGTTGATTTAGTGGGTCGTTTGTGGGCCGTTTAGATTTTCTAGATTTTTAATTTAAATTCCGGACCCCCCCCCTTCGTTAAATTCCAGAAGGTGGGGGGGGCTCCGAAATTATTTTTGCGCGTTGATTAAATTTGGGGTATGGTGGATGGGGGGCGGGGTATACGAAAGTGTGTGGGAGTTTAGGTGGGTGGGAGTTATGGTGGGGAGTGACGTGAGGGGGCGGACATGAGTGGAATGTGAGGTGGGAATGACGTGAGGGGGGTGTACGTGGGTAGTGAGTGGGGTAGTGTAGGTTTAGACTTAGGATAAATTAAGTTTTGTTTTGTTTTAATTTTTTAATTGTTTTTTAATATTTGTGTTTATTTAATGTGTATTATATGTCACGTTTTTGTTTTGTTTCATAATTTGTTTTTTGTTTTTTTCGTTTATTATATTATAAATTATTATATGTTATTTTATTTGTTTTGTATTTTATAATTATTTTATTACTTTTAGTTTTTTAATGTTTTTTGAATATTTTTTAAATATTTTGAGTTTATTTTTAAATTGTTTTATTTTAATTTGTTTTTAACATAAGTTTTTTATTGCTAAACTAATCCTAATTACTAACTTATTTACTAACCTAGTTACTAACTTAATTAATAATTAATTAATTATTAAATAGTCATTTATTTATTAGTTTAACCTAGACTAACTACATTGCCTGCATTGTTTATCCTAAGTCTGTTCATGCAAGGATGGAAGGCGGGATAATGGAGGCTGACAAAGGACAAGGGGGAGAGGACGCAGCGGATGAAGGAAGCAGCAATGGTGATAGGTAAATGAGCGACAAGAATGGAGGGAGGAAAATGAATCACCTGAGCCAAGATTTCGTCATCACGAGAGAAACGTTAAATCCATAGTCGAAGAATCGATTCGCCTATTATAATAGGACCCAAACAAGACTGATGCATCTAACTGTGTTGTAGGCACAATTCTCACTCAACATGGTCATTCAGCGGCATACCATAGTGAGACACTCTCAGATATTGTTTGGAAATACCCCACCTATGACAAGGAAATGTATTCCATTGTACAAGACTGTCGTCAATGGAAACATTACATTATGGGAAAGGAGAGGATCATCCACACTGATCACAAGCCTCTACAATTCATACAGACACATGGGAAGTTGCAGAATGGTCGCCATAGGAAGTGGTCCACCTACCTGCAACAGTTCCATCTCAACATCAAGTCTAAGACATGGAGCACAAATCATGTCTCTAATTGCCTCAGTCGAGCTCCTATGGCTACACTCACCACTATGCTCCATTCCTGTGGACATGAGGCATCTAAGTGGCCCCAACTTTATCATCCAGATCCAGACTTTGCCACCACCTATTAGGTCTTGGGTATAGGCGTGCATGTCACTGATTTTCACATTCGAGATGGGATATTATGCCATCTAGTCCACCTCTATGTTCCTGCAAGCGAGCGTGCAAAGCTGATTGGGGAAGCCCACTGCAATCGGATGGCAGGACATTTTGGCATGGAGAAAACTATGGTCATTCTCCAGAAACATTTTTATTGACCAAAACTTCGACAGGACGTCATCAAGTATATCATATCTTGCACTGTCTGTGCCATTGCCAAGCCAGCCATCAAGAAGCAAGGCTTATACACCCGTCTTCCTACCCCTGAGAAGCCTTGGGAATCCATCTTGATGGATTACATGTATGGCCTTTCATCCACCAAGCAAGGCAATGATTGTGTATTTTTTGTCGTTGATAGGCTTTCAAAGATTGTCATCCTCACAGCCTGCAACAAGAAAATCACAGCGGCAGATACTGCCAAGCTCTTCTTCGAATGAGTGTGGGTCCACTTTGGGATACAATAGACCATCATCTCCGACCAAGACAACAGGTTCCTCAGCACATTTTGGTCGAGTCTCTGGTCACTGTTGGACACCAAGCTCACTAAATCCACTGCTTTCCACCCTCAAACAAATGACCAAACAGAGGTCATCAATCAGACGATTATGCACATCCTTTGGATGGACAACTATAAGCATCTGCGTACATGGGATGAGAGTCTCCCCTATGTTCAACACAGTTACAACAGGGCTCTCCATACCTCTACCAGCCATAGCCCATTTCAGGTGGGACTGGGATTCCAACCCTTGGGTCCCATTGATGTTGCACTACCTCTTGCAACCATACATACATACTCTTCCCATGTTCAATCTGAGACCGACAAAGCCACCATATTCATTGAGTGGATTCAACACATCCGCCAATAGGTCCATGAAATTTTGCAGAACGCCAATGCTAAGTACAAGCAGTGCCATGATCAACACAGGGTATTGCACTAGTTTCGGGTTGGAGACAAGGTTTGGTTACATTTGTAGAAGGAGCATCTTACAGGGCCCCATCAGAAGCTTCGCTCACTTCACTATGGGCCTTACACCATAACCAAGGCTATGGGTAGCAATTCTTTTGAACTCAACACTCCACACTTCCTTGGCTTGCACTCAGTGTTCAATGTGGACCTCCTTCGGCCATATTTTACACTATTATTGGACACCTTAGAGATCACAAAACTACTAACACCAATAGATCTCAACCCTAACTGCATGGAAGATGCATCCACTAATCAGATAGTGGACACAAAGGTCAAGGGCACTCACCAGTAGAGGATCCAACTTTATCGGGTTGTCAAAGCAGGGCAACTCCTCCACCAAGGAAATTGGCTCACCCGGGGCCAAATTTAGTAGAAGTTTCCTCACCTAATGGGGGAACTCAATGCAATGGAGACTATTTCTTCCTAAAGGGGGAGGACTGATCTAGGTGGATATTGGTGGCCACCCACCTATTCCAACTGGCTCCTCTTGACAATTTTTAGTTTAGCACGTTCTTATGTACTTATTTGTAATTATGGGTTCTACACTTCTCGAGTTGTTTGAAGCCCTACACATCTCCCAGGTGGATACTAGTGGCCTCCCACTTAATCCAACTAGCTTATTTTCTATGTTTTCATGTCAGCACATCTTGTTGTACTTCCAGGGTCGTTTTGGGGCCCTAAACAGTGTTTTTTGGATCACCATAGTCAAATTGTAGACAGAGTCAGATTTTGACAGTGTAATATGTAGTTCTCCAAAATACCTTTCCAATGGGCTATCACGCACCTAAAAGAGAGGTCGTATGCAAAAGTTACGACCCTGGGAAGTTGAGGTACCAACTTACCCATAGGGGCCCACATAACTTTTGGCGTTTCATATCCTAGGGTTATTTGGATGTCTAGGGTTTTGGCATTCATGAGTAATGTTAAAAAGGCCTTGGGAGCCTCATTGTAATCACTTTGATTAGACATATGCGCGTAGCAGCCACATCTCTTCTCAGAGATAACTACCACCATTCGACCAAGTGTTTCAATTCTGCGGTTTTACAGTTTCAGCCTATTTCATTTATTCAATAGAATATATTGTTCATTGGATATCTGTGTTGTTCTTCATATCTTTGTGTTTATTGTATTCAATATGTTAATCAGTTCACTCTAATCCTAAATTCGGATCATTCAGCTTGTTGTACATTGTGAACAATCCTCAGTTTTTTCACCTATGTGAGGGAAATCTATGAACATATGATTTCCCCCATAACCCCAACATTGAACAGGTTCTTGCCTTGGTCTTTGCCCCATTGTATCAGTCATCTTGGGTTCCTTAGGAGCTGGTTGTCCTTGAGAATTATTTTGGAAGAATGGTGGCTTTGTCCCCTTCCTCCTATGTTCCATCTTGCTCTTCTTCTTGTCTTCTCGTGCCTTTTGGAAATTTGGTCTTCCTCTATGATGATCATAAAGTAATTTAGCTCTCCTTATGGTTTCCTCTAGTGTATTGGGATCATCATACTTTATCTTATCCATGATAAATGATGGCAACCCACTCAAGTACCTTTGAATCTTAACTTATTCAGCCTTGATGAAAGAAACATATTTTAGTAGCTCTAAGAATCTCCTTCCATACTCATCTATGGTCATACTCCCAAGCTTGAGTTCAAATAACACCTTCATATTCTTATCATAGTATCATTTGGTTAAGTACTTCTTTTTAAAATATCTCTCCAATTAACCTTTTTCTCATCAATGTGTTGCACTTGCACAAATTGATCCCACCACATTGATGCTTTTCCTTTGACTTGATATATGAAAATTATTCCTTCTACCTGTGAAGAGTAATTATGCAACTGAAAATACTTTCTCAGTCTCAACAACCAAGTCTCAGCATCCTCATCCTTCTTGTGTTCACCATCAAATGTAGGTGGTTTGATTTTATGCATTTCTCCCTATAGATCATCCACTCCATACTTCTTCTTATGCTTCCTCGCAAGGGATGGACTTGAGCTACTATGTGTTCTCCTAGTTGAATGCCTTGGGGAGTGATGGTGATGCCTACTAACACTTTTGGTTCTTCTCCTCTTATCGTGATACTGGAGACTCCTTGATTTTCTTGACTCGGTTTCCTTATCCATCTTCTACTCTATTATGTACAAGCTCTACATTAACTTGATGTTAAAGCCTTCTTGTTGCTCCTTGGCTTTCATAAGCTTCTCGTTATCAACTTTATAACTTTGGACATCCTTTTGCAAACTTTTTATGGCCTCCATAAAGTTCATGCTCTCTTCCTTTTCGTCTTCTCCATGCCCATTGGATTATGTTACTGGAACATCCATGCCCATACCAAATATTTTTCCTTCATCTTCATAATTGTAAGTTTCTTGGGCATCATCCATGTCTTGGTTTACTGATCTTCCCGTTGAATTCTACTTACGTCAAATTATGTTCTTGGTTCTGCAAAATGTGCATGCAACAAAATTTGTAAGGCTACAAGAATTTAACAAATCCATCATTTTATACAACATTTTGTTCTTCATAATTTTATCAAAAATAATTTTTTTTTTTATTTCTTGTGAATTATTAATATCTTTTTTTTAATTCTTGAGTGAATACATGGACTCCACTTTCCACAAATCCACATGACTAATTCTTGTGTCCCCCCTTCAAAATATTTGAGCAGGAATACTATTAATGGCATTACAGGGAAGAGAATTTTGTTAACTTGAGCATCCTAATTTCAATGCTCAACCACCATCTGATTATCTTTGAATTAGATCTTGACCGTTAAAATATTTCACTGCGGGTCTAAGGTCTTTATTTCTTCCCTTCAAAATTCTGCAGTCTCCAAAATACATTATCGTGTTCCGCCACCCTTAACTTTCTCCCATACTTAGAAGTTTTTCTTATGCCATTCATGTTATAAACTCCACCTCCTCCAAAAGGCACTTTGGTTCTCCACCATATCCATTATACACCTATACTTAGTCATTTTCTCTAATATCCCATCGCAGGCTTGTGGTCATTTTCTTATGCTTCATCACCTCCGCGATATCCTTCACACCCATGGATTCTTGACACTTATTCAAATTTTGAAATTTCACCATGGGTTGGGGTGATCCCATATTTATTTTTCTCTTAGAACTCCATCCACCTGTCTGCCCGACCGATCCTTAGGACTTAGACAAATCTTGAAATGTCATGGCACTCTGTGGTGTATTACCTCTTCGTTGAAATACTCTTCACACCCAGAATATTTGTATTTATCTATATTTCAAAATCTCCCATGGGTTTGTGGGTTTGTGTGATGCCTTACCCACACATCTTATCCTTTCTGCACTCTGTGGTACCTTAACACTTAGAAAAGTTTCTATATCTTACCGCAGTTTCATGGGACTAATAGTTGGTGTGCCACATGGCTCCACAGCACTTGCCAATTGTCATTCCATCCAACATGTACCTGCCACTGTGGAAGTACACGTCTTTATTTTACCACATCAGCTGACATGTCAAATTTGTCAAATTTTGCATTTTTTTTTCAAAATGACAAGAATAGGTAATTTCCAATTATTTCTTCGACCACCATTATAGCTCTGTAGTTAAACTTCACATGCCCATTTTTTATCTTGTAAACCCAATTCGATCTTTGCATAAGAATTTTTACTTTTCCTCATCAAATTTCTCCATAATTTTGTTGTAGAAATTGAGCCTTTTGCCCAATTTCGCCAATTTTTTTCCTTGGCACCATGATCGTTGTGTAAACTCAAAAATGTAGCCATCTACAGGCTCGAACTCTCCCCATTAGAGATTGAAATTGGTTATTTTTAATTTATGGGCTAGATTCTTCACATTACCCATGAGATTTCTCTCAATTTTACCGCAATAATTTAATCAAACAAGTTGCAGACATACTCCAGAAATTAATTCTCTATGAATTTCCGCTTCAACATTCTAGTGACTCGTCCCATCCAAGATCAGTGTCGGAAACTAGGCTCTAATACCACTTTGTAACGTCCCCAACCACTTAGGTTGGGCCACACCACACAAAACTTTTCCAAACTCTGATACCATTTAACTGACTGATATACTTCTGCAATTTCTCAGATTAATGCAGATAACAACATCTATATACAATTACAACATATACAAAAAAACCCATAAGAATAATTGAATAAATCTTAACATAACACATAAATTAACACACAATAAACACTTATCTCTAGTAAAAAGAACACCAACTGCATGCAAACCTTATGTTGTTCCTGAGATTTATTATGGGCTCACATAACAATGTCAAGCATCCAAATTCATTAATGTTTTCTTTTGGTAATGCTTTTGGAATCCGAAAAAAAGAGATTTCAATAGTATAATAATCAAAAACACAGAGGCAATATTTCTTTCTTTAAATCTTTTTTGAAATAATTAAAGGATGGAAAGAAGAATATAAGAAAACATAATTGAAATCAAAACAAGGTATCCAATTGTGATAAATCTTATTTTAACTCCAATAGAAGAAATACAAGAGATGTATTCAAATCGTGAACTTAGATTAACAGATAATCAAAACACGTACACAGATATAGGTCTTATTCAACTCACAATAGAATAACAGAAAGTCTATCCCTGAGTAGATGTTCAATAAATAAATAACACCTTAGTAGGCGTAATACTATATTGCAATGGTTCACAATGTAAACACAACTTATGAACAATGATCTTATGGAAAGGTAACACATAGAAAGAACGTGATTTAAAGAAATGAAAAGAAGAATCTCATGTATTTCTGCAAAAAGGCTTATTTTCTATTAAAATATTCAATTACATCTCGGATAAAAGATTCCCTTCTCTCATACTTTCATGGTTCTTTTATAGATACAAAATTTGCAACCAAATTGGTTACAATTCCCTAATTCTAGATGAGAATTACAAAAATAAAATATTCAGATCCCAAAATCTTAGGGATAGATAAGGAATCACTATTTTTTCTCCAAATTGTTAGCCAGGTCATTAACGCTGTGCAAATTGTTGCCATTCTTGATTTGATGGATACTTACATGAAATCATTCTCCTATAAGCCTTTTCCAACTCGGTACAAGCTTCATATGTTGGATAAGTTTGAAATAAATTTCGTAAATGCCATAATAAAAATAAATTTTCATCTAGAAGATCAACAATTATTTGACCTTTTAGTTCCCTAGTTGCTCCTTTGAATTTACTTTAATTTTCCCTTGCTAAGATCAATAATGGTTGATATTCTAGTACGGAAAGAAAATTACCCTTTTTACCATAGTATTCAAGAAGAACCATTTCAATCATTTGTTTGTAATGATTTTTATACCATTGTACATTCTTCTAAAGTTGAACAAGTTTATTTTGAACATGATGAATCAAGTTCCTTTTAGTAAGAACTTTTTCAAAATCCATTATTGTACATGTTTTGTCTTTAACTCCAATTTGACTTAATTCTTTTTTTTTCATGGAGTTAAGGTTTCTGATGATCTTATTGGCAGCTTGAGGTTTATCTCCATATTCTTTTTCAGCCTTTGTAATATCAATTTCAACTTTCTTGACCAAATTGGTCTCTTCCTCCATAATAATAAAACATTTCCACATCTCATTTACCTGTTGAATAATTTTATACCAAACTATATGACGTGCTCTCATTAAATAAGATTTTCTAGACAACTTATTCTTTGATGTATCATATTCCTCCTATAACTTTTATTTTGATCCCTGCAACTTCTTAAGTTGTCTTTCTTTTTCTCCAATATGGTCTCTCAAAAGATTAGTCTCGGTTTTATAAGTTGAAATTGTTTTCTTTAGTTTTTCTAACTCGATTTCTTTGGCATTTAAATCAGTTAAAGCTTTGAATAAATATTTTGAGCTACTTGCTATTGTTCCAGTTGAATATGATGAGGGAATGCCTTGTCTCAATACTTGAACTTCTTGTTGTAAAGAATTGTTCTGTTCATTCAGACTTGCAATAACTTTAATCAATATTTATTTCTCCTTTTGGATGACCAAAAGTTATAGGGTTTGTACATGATCCACATCTAACATCTTTAATTTCTTCTTTAAAATGGATATTTCAGTATCTTTGTCATTTATCATCCTCTAAACAAGTTTTTCATTTGTAGCATCATCTCTCATTTTAACTAATCTTCTCTCTAAATCTTCTACTTTCAATTGTTTCACTCTTGATCTTGTATGTTCTTGCTTCAGTTGTTGCTTAAGCTGACTATTCATTCTCTGCAATCTTTGCAGGCTAAGAGAAGTCTTCACAATATCCCTGGTGATCGTCTCCCCAATCTGATTATGCAAACCCATTTTGTCTGGTATGGGAATGTCATCAAGATTTGGATAGAAATTAGTTGCTTTATAGTTATCATGTCCATGAATACTTTGACCAAATGATTCCAGTATTGCAAATTCAACTTTCCTTTTTCAAAATCTATTCCAGATAAAAATCTTTTTTCTAGAAGATCCAGCTTCAATTTTTGGCCCCAAAGTTCTTTAATTTGTTCATTCTTGTTTCTAATATCATCAAATTTGGAAAATAAACTATGTGGTTTAACATTTGTTTTCCCTTCCCCTTGTGGCTTGATAAATATTGATGGAAGAGTATCTATTGAATAAACAACTTCTTTCTGAATATTTGCCAAGGTTATTGTTCCAAGTTGAGCTTATTTTTCTAGGTCATCATCTATGATTACTTCAACTTTGGATTTTTTGTTGGATTTCCCTTCCTCTGTTTCCAGATCATGCAGTTCTAGATTGAAGCTCCTCTTCAATGTCTTTTCTTTTGGTATAGGTGTGAGAATATCTACTTCTTGCATTGATGGCATTGGCACCTCTTTTAGTATCTGTCCTTGAAGAAGATTTTGTACCTCCTCTAACTAATATATTAATTAAAGAAAATCCTATGGAAATTAAATTACCAAAAACCAGCGGTTTCCAACAGTGGTTTTTTTTTACACAGTGCACAGTCGAAAAGTGGTTTTGAGAGTGTTATATTATAACACGCTATTGTCTTTCTGCTTGACATGTGGCACATGCGGTTTTCGCTGGATGACATCATGCATGCAATCGTCTCTTGTTAAAAGGTTATGCAACGTTATTGCGTGCAGATCGTTGATTTCACCATTTATTTTTTATCGACCCTTTGTATTGCATGCGTCCTGCCACACAATAGCACAACGTCCTATTAGTTTTAACTTTATAAAACTTATATTAAACACCTATTTTATATATTAAACCTATATAAAACTATGTCGAATTAAACCTAAACTATGTAACATATTACTAATAAAATCTAAGTTAATACACGATATACAATCAAATATTTGACTAAATGCAAAACAAAAACCTAAGTTAAAAACTAAAAATAAATAAAAAATTATTAACTAATCCTAACATAAAATTAAAATAAACTCTGAAATTAATCAAAACTTATACTTAGTATTAAAACTATATTAAAAATATAAAAACTAGACTAAGCAAAATATTAAAAAGTAAGCTAATATAAAATTAAAAGTTCCTATTCTAACTAAAATTTTGAGTTTTTATTTTTAAATCTGATCTATGTTCTAACACCTTCCACGTTCCTCCCATCCTTATACCACACCACTCATAAACTCTCAGTAGTGGGTCACCCTTGAGTTGGGGCTAAATTCCACCTAGGTAAAGGGTTTCTAACTAGGCTAAGGTCTCTTTAACATCATACAAACTTAGACACAGGTTCCAACTCAAACTAACAACCTACATTCCCTCATTCCCCACATGCATGTCCCACCCCAGGAAGTGTGCCCCTTCTCTGCTCAACAGTCCTTTGACTGCCCCACTTCCCTTCCATGGCTTCAACAATAGGTCAGACATGAAGTATCAGAGCCCTATAGCTTTGGGAAATCAATTCTCAACAATTCTCTCACCTTGAGAGAATGCTCACAATCCTGACATCCCGCTTCTTCAATGTCCTATGAGCCTGACAACCTGCTTCTTCCATGTACTACGGTTTTGACAACCTGACTCTTCAATCCAGCTCCAAATCTAACCAAGGTCTTGGTACAAGTACATGTATGGTACTAGCAGCTTGAAGGTACAGATGACAATAGTATGGAGATAGTGAGGTGCGAATAATGATGGAAAGATGATCAAAGGAACTAAATTTCTCCAATTATATTTTTATGTTTCCAACTTGACACTTGTCATGTTGGGAATTAGTTTGGTTCCACATGGATTTCCTCACAAGGTGATATGTTCCTCAACATAAGGGCTTAAGATATATTTAAATATCCATACTTTATACTTTATACATTTTTTGGAATATTAATAAAATATTATTTTGGGCTTAAGCCCCCTAGGTTAGCCCCTTTTTCCCTAGACTCTTAGCCCCCCTTTCCCATTTGGGTGGAGTTGAGCCCCCCATACTCTTTTACATGGTTGGTCTGCAATAGTGATGTGTTTTGATTAAAACTTAGTGTGATGCATTTTACAAAAATAGGCTTGCTGGCCTTTTAGCTTCAGGCTCACCAGCCTAATAACCATATAGGCTCTTTGGCCTCAAAATACATCCATACAAAGGCACTCTGGCCCCAAAGTATCTTGTCTCATCATCCTATATGTACAATTGCATTTATATTTACAATGGGGTTCGATTTGGAGGTATTACATCTCTTCTCTTGTAGAGATGTGAATAAGTTGAAGTCCCTGCCTAAAATCTAGTTGTGGTTAATGAATATATCTCCAAGATATTCAAGAGAGTCTAAGAATGGAATTTTAAGGAGGGGATTAGTAGGGCCATAAACATTGGTGAGGGAACCTTGAATCTAAGAATCCTTGAATATGAAGTTAGCTGAGAGGAGGTTGGGCACTTCCATAAAGTTCTCCAAAGTAATTTGATACAAGTTGCATAGAATTTCCAATCCACCTAAACATATGATAGCTGGCATTGTTTCCACCTTGTTTTCTTTCCAACATTTCTTAGCTAGAGTTGACATAGTCTCTTTATCACATTTGGTTTCTTGCAGAAGAATGATAGTGGGTTTCTCTTTGTTTATTCTTATCCTGAGCATATGACATTTGCTAGGTGTGTTAAGGCCTCTTACACTCCATGAAAGAACTTTCATTTGTAAGCTAATATAGTAAAATAATGGCACTTAGCTATCCTTATGGAATATCTGACCTGACGGTTTAGATTGGGAGTGAAAGTACCTATCCAACAAACTAATTGTCCATACTAAGTTCACTAGGAGGCGCATGCTTCCTCTATTTTCTACTTGGATGATTTTCATCCTCTATTTTTCTCTTCTACTAATAATTTGTTTTTAGATTTAAGAGAAGTTTCAATGCCTAGCCCATCCAATTGGTTGGGGTTGGTCAATGACTTACCTATTTTTAATTTAGTTATGAGGAGTTCTGACCTAGGTGGATATTGGTGGCCACCCACTTGTTCCAACTCGCTCCTTTTGTCAGTTTTTAGTTCAGCACGTTCTTTTGTACTTCTTTGTGATTGTGGGTTCTACCCTTCCGAGGTTGTCTTAATCCCTACACATCTTCGAAATGGATAGTGTTGGCCTCCCACCTAATCCAACTAGCTTATTTTGTATGTATTCATGTCAGCACATCTTGTTGTACTTCCAGGGTCATTTTGGGGCCCTAAACCGTGTTATTTTGGTGTGCCACAGTCAAACTGTAGACAGAGTGAGAGTTTGATGACATAATGCGTTATTCTCTAAAAGACCTTTCCAACGGGCTATCACGTGCCTAAAATGGAGATCATATGCAAAAGTTACGACCTCGGGAAGTTAATGTACTAACTTACCCAAACAGGGCCCACGTGACTTTTGGCATTTCATCTCCTAGGGTTAGGGTTTTGGCATTCTTGTTTAACATAAAAAGGCCTGGAGAGCCTCATTGTAATCATCTTCTGGCGAATGAGTGTAGCCATCACATCTCTTCTCAGAGATAAAGCTGCCACCATTCTAGCGAGTCTTGTGCTCTGTATTATTACAGTCTCTTTACAATTATTTCATTAATAGAAATCAAGTATTGTTGTATTTCTTTGTTTCTGGCAATTTTCATGAGTATTTCATTGTTATTTCTCTACTTTCATTTCGTTCCAAAAATAAATCTGGATCAAGTTCCTTTTGTAGTTGTAATAACTGGAGTTTTTTAAGGTTGGCTAGACATTGTTCCCCATGGGATTCAACTAGGGATGGTAAATCAATCTCCAACATCTCAGTGTTTTGCATATCATCTTCTCCTAAGTCCTAAGAAATTTCCTCCTTGAGGATTAGTTTTTTAACGATTGGGGTCATATTCAACAACATTTCATGTGTTAATGGTCAATTTGAGGTCTTATGAAGTGTCCCTTGCTTGTGGATGGCCACCTTCCTTATCCATAGGGGCCTCAAAACTATTCTTATTATTGGCTATCAGAATAGAGGGGATCAAATTCGCTTATTTTTTGGTTGATTTCTTTTATTGGGAACCTTATAAAAACCCTCCCGGTTTGCAAGATTCTTGCCTTTGTTAACAGTCTTCGACATATTCAAGGGGCAGTCTTTGAAGAGGTGTCCATGTTCATGGCACTTTCTACATTGAAAAGGAACATATTCATAGTCCAATGTCTGGACCCATTCAAAGTCTTGATAGTAGATGTTGATAGATTCAAGAAAGGCACTAGCAACATTCATATAGAAGCAGATCACGACATATGAGGTATATCTTCCTTTCTTAATAACTTCTAAAATCTTGATGAAAGAACCAATGGAGTTTCCAATGTCTTATAGGGTTTCCTTTTCCCATAATTCTTGTGGTAGGGAGTACATCCTAACCCACATAGGAGCCTCGATGAAGTTCTCTTTTCAGGGATAAAACGCTTCATATAATACCTAAGATGGAGACCGGTTGAATTAAATAAATATGGCCCTTATTCAAAGATATTTTCAAGGTCTTCACCCTGGAACTTAGCTTTAGGTCCACCTAGTCCTTGGTTTTCCATCTGGAATTTACCCAACCAATAGGTGCTTTCTTGGAGGGCCAAATGCCCATAAATTTACCTACTACCACATAGTATTTCATGTATTGTATATAAATGCTAACATTGGGTGAGGTTACCTCATATCATGGATTTTCCTTGGTTTTGGCCAGACAATTGTCATGAAGCTTGCTAGTTGGGTCCATTTGCTTAAGATCATCCTTGTGAAATCTTGTGTCCACTCCATATCCATTCCCTGCCCACCCATTCAAGTTGTGAATTGGTGGGTGCTACCATGGAGAAGAAGACGGACCACCAAAGCCCCTGAAGACTCCACCAATGTAGAGAAGCACATACGCATGTGGATTACACATGATGTAGAAAGATAGGGAATATTGCAAGGTCAAAGGTTTTATAGGAAGACATCATCATTTCATGTCTTATGATTCTCAAGAGGACCATTGATAATTTAATGTTCACAAAAAATTTCATGTCCAGTCTATAGTTGATGTGTTTTAATGGATTGTGTTATGATCAAATATGTAATATGATGTGTTTTGGGGATAGGTTTGAGAATAGTATGTAATGTACCAGTCAATTCTTGGAGGAGACAAATCTATAAGTCTCTCTTTGAATTTATGTTTAGCTCGATTTTTGGTGGTTATTACTTTCCTCTAGAAGGTACTTTTTGGACAAGTGCTTAGGGCACTCGGTGATTGTAATTTATATTCTCCTTGAATAAGAGTTAGATTTTTTTTTACTTGGAATACACACACACACACCCCATCCTGCACACTTTCTTAACATGTCAATCTCATGAAAAACCATTAGGTGGTGCAACAAAGAGTGGTCAGAACAAAGAAGGTCTGCAACAATGGCAAATCCCTGCAAACATTGGTGGAACCCTGGCTAGTTGTTAAATACTATTACAATGATGAAACCTGGCATCTAGGTAGACTAGGATAACATGGGCTTTTCTCCAGTGAGGACGTCCACCTTCTATGCCTCTTTCATGTGATTTAGAATATACCTTTACTTAACACTACCGAAAACCTTCCACAAGTTAACCCCACTATTCAGAGTTCCTCTTGTCCTCTATCTTTTTTAACCTTTTTACACCTTCTCCGAGATACAAAGTGATGGAAGCAGAAGCCAATAAACTTATGTGTCTCAATGATGAGACTATCTGGAACAGTGCAGAACTTTTATCATCGGCAGATGAACTCTCCCGTCACACCAACCACCATCTGAACACACCTCCCCTTTTTTCGTTGTCCTCTACTGTTGCACCCTCTACCTCATTACGCTTCCCTAGGATATCCACTCCCTTGTCTTCAAAAAATGCCTTACCATACTCCTCCACACTGTCAACTGTGTCTACTTCACTAACTCCTCCCTCCATCATACAAACTACACCTACAGGACCTCTTTTTTCAACGATCTACAGATCCCTTCCTACATCTGTTGGATCATGTTGTCATTGATGCCAATGGTTTGATTGATTGATGTCAAGTGATTGATTGATGTCAAAGGATTGATTGATTGATGATTTATGTAATACAATATGTATGCATAGATGAATATGGATTAATGAGTTGTCATTGATACATGATGAAGATGGATCGATGTGGTTCCATTGGTATATGATGCATTGTTGGAAAAATGTATAGATGACTCATTATTGTCTTATCATGATCGATAAGGTGCACAAATGGATGAACTCCAAAGTGGTCCCCTTATGGTGAAAGTCCTCACAGGAAGACGCTTTGTGGATTGAGTTATCCTAGAAGAATGGTTGGAGGACCCATTCTTGTATGAGGAATAACGAGATGAAGATCAAGGAAATTGTTGGTGAAATTATCCTAGATGGATAGTGCTTGTCATGCCATTTCTGGTGGTATGTGGAATGTCACATAACTCCTCTTGGTTTGAGAGTTATGGCCTTACGAAGATGAAGGACCCTCACATGAAGGCTTGAAGCCCCCAAAGTCAAAGAAGTCA